>JAJJLU010000483.1:0-37969 GCA_023807065.1 Isotricha intestinalis | reverse complement strand
CCCAATCCCCAATCCCCAATCCCCAATCCCCAATCCCCATTCAAATTATTAAAAAATATGATTTTAAAATTTAAATTTAATCAAAAAATATGAAATAAAATAAAATATTTTATTAAATGAATAATAGTTTTATTTAAACACTATAATTAATTTTTTAATTTTCTTTAATATATAATAGTTAAATAATTTATAAAATAATATATAATTATTAAAAAATAAAAAATGAAATATAAATTAAATTATTAAATATATTAAATTAAATATACAATAAAATTTTATAATTTTAATTTTCTAAAAATTGACTAATTAAATTATTATTATTAAAGAAGTTATTCATAGATTTTTGTTTTTTAATTTTTTTGGAACTAACAAAATCAAGAGATCTAACTCTAGTTATTTGTTGATGAAAAACTTTATTTAATTTATCTTTAACTTGAATAATTTTAAATTTATTTTTTTTTTCTAGTAAAATTTTTTTTTCTTTAATAGTTCGAATATTAATTTCATTTTTTCTTTTTTTCATTAATTTTATAATATCATCTTTAGTAGAATTGGAATTGAAATAATTATTATTTTTATTAATAATAGTAACAATAATTTTTTCATATAATTGTAAACAAATTAAAATATAATTATAAATTTTTTCTTGAGTTATTGAATTAATATCATAATTCAAAATATCATTAAGACTTATATAATTAAAAGTAATTGCTTTTGTTATTAATTCTTTAGATAAAATAGTATTTTCAAAATAAAAATATTTTATTATTTGAATAAGTTTTTTAAATAATAATGTATAAAATAAAGGATTATTTCTTATTATTGAATTATATTTATTTATTATTATTTGTATTTTATTAAAATTATCTTTTTTTTTTTCTTTAAAAGAATTTTTATTCTTTCTTTTATTATAACTTTCATTTTTTTTTATTAATTCATTTAATTCAAATTGTAATTCTTTATTTTTTAGAAGTAATTTATTTTTTAATTCTTCAAATAATTTTATTTTATTTTCAAAAAGAAAATCATTTTCTTTTTTTAATTTCTTTAATTCACTTTTTAACTCTTCAATTTCAAATTGAATTTTTTCATTTTTATATAAATTATTTAAAGAATGTTTTTTAGAATTAATAAAAATTTTTTCGAAATCTTCTACCTTATCAAAAATAGGAATTTTAATATTTAAATATATTTTATATTTTTCTATTTCTTCTTTTTTTTCATTTTCAATATTTAAATTACCTTCTTCCAATAAATTAAAAAAAGAAGGTAAATTTTTTCTTTTTTCTTTTACTTTAATTAAAAAATTTCTCATATCTTTTAAATGTTGAAATTTATTATTTTTGTTTTTTATTATTAATTCTAAATTTTTTACTTCTTTAAATAATATATTTCTTTTTTCTAATAATGAAAAATTTATTTTATATTGATTTTCAGAATATTTAGATAAATACTTTAAATATAAATCATTTTGATTTGTAATATTTAATAATTTTTCTTTATTTTTTTTTATTATATTTATACTATTGTTTAATTGATTATAATTTTCTTTTTTAATTTTAATTAATTTATTCAATCTTTTCATTTTTTCACTTTCAAAAAATTTATATTTATTTATTTCAAGACTATTACTTAATCTATATGAATTATTTTTTTTTCCAATTAAATTAAATAACTCAAAATCTAATTTATGACTTTTTATCTTTTCTATAAATTCATTATCAATTTCATATTTATTATTATTAATCATAGTATTTTTATCATCAGATTCTATAATAGAATTATTTCTAGAGAAAGTATTTTTATCAAAAGAAAATTCAGAATATTTATGTTTTAAATTTTGACTTAAATTATTATAAAAGTTTAAATTTGTTTTTTGAAAACTATGAATTTTTTTTGATGAATTAGTTAAATTTAAATTTTGATTTCTCCTAAAATTATAATTTTTAAAAATTGGAGAATTTGTTTTTTGAAATTTTTTTTTTAAGTTTAAATATAATTTTATTTTTCTAAATTTATTATCATCTATTGATGATAATGAGGAAATTTTTAAAAATTTTCTTATTGTACTTGTAAATTTATTTTCTGCTTTTTTTTCATATGAAGAATATAAATTTGATGACGAAGATATTTGATGATTTGTTCTTGTTTTATATGGTAACATTAAAGGAAATATATTTGTTTTTTTTAAACTATTCTCATCAAACATTTATTTGTTTTTTTTGCATAGAGATAAATAATAATAATCAATTATTGTTTAGAATCATTTATTTTATTATTAATTGAATTATTTAATTAAAAGATTATTAAACTTTAAAATAAAGAAATAATATTTAATATAATTTAAGTGATTTGTTTTTTTAATAATTTAATAATTTAAGAAAAATAAGAATTGTAACAGTTTAACATTTATATTTTAATTAAATACAAATAAAATTTTCAAATTTTATGTATATTGTAATTACGTTTAATACTTATATAAACTAAAAACAATTTTAAAATAACATATTATAAAATATCTATACTTCAAAAACCAATGAAATTTAATGAAAAAAAAGAGTATGAAGAGGTAAAAACATATTTTTATGTCTCAAAAAATAAAACAACAATTATTTTTTCTATTATCAATAACATCTTCAATAAAATTATATTCTTTAAAAGATTGTATAGCAATAATATCAACTAATCTTCCTTTTCCAATTATATTTATATAACTTAATTTTGTTTTCCTCCTTTTTCAATTTCTATTCCGTTTCTATCATATCTTTTTCCATCTTTCCATAATCCTACTTTTATATTATTTATAGAATTTTTTGTATTTTTTTTATCTTCAAAATAATTATTTATTACATATATATTATGACTATTATTATTATTTGTTATATTATTTATTTTTATATTTGAATCTTCTGTTTTTTTTTTTCCTGTTTTTTTTCTTTTATATTTTTATTTTCTTTTATATTTTCATTTATATTATTTTCTTTGTTTTTATCTTTATTTTCTTCTTTTTTATCCTTTAAATTATTATTTTTTTTCCATTGTCCAGAAGAATATTTTAAACCAGGATTAATAGTTTTACTCCTATTATTCATTGTTAATTTATTTGTAAAATATATTGTCCTTCATTTTCCATATAAATTTTTAAAAAAAAATAATTTAAAAACATTTAACTTAATTACAATTATTTCTCTTCATAAATTTTTCTTTTATATTTCATAAAATAGTACTTTTAAATATAATATATAATATAATTTATTTACTTATAAATAAAAGTATTAATTAAAATATAAAAAAAAAATTATTATTTTTTATTTTTTATTCTTTCAATAGGATTAATTGAACAAGAATGATGTTTTTTATTTAAATTCCCAAAATTAGCAATTTTATTATTTAAATAATAATTATTATAAATTTTATTTTTACTTCCACATTTAACAGAAGGAGAATTAATTTTATTATTATTTGGAAATTGAATAATATCATAATTAACTTGTTCAATTTTTCTTCCTAATAAAGCTTTATTTCTTTTTTGAATATCATTTTTAAAAAATTTACCTATTGATTTAAGATCATTAGTAAAAAAATATTGATTTTTTATATTATTTGAATTAGAAGTTCTATTACTTGAAAGTTTATTATTTTCTAATTTTAAAGTATTTTCTGTTTTTATTGGTTGAGTTTTATAATAATCATTTTTTTTATTTGAATTAACATATATTTTATTTAAATTATTATTATTCAAATTTAATTTATTATTATTTCCTTTATTTGTTTTATTTGATATTTGATTTATTTCATTTTTATTTAATGTAATATTCTTATTTTTTTTTTCTTTATTTTTATTTTTTTTATTTGAATGATTTGAAATAATAGAATTTTGACTAATATTATTTAAATTATCATTAGAATAGCTAATATTTTTAATTAAATCTCTATTACTATCTCTATAAGAAACATTATCATAAATCTGTTCAAAATTTTTATTTATATTTTTATCAATATGAGAATGACTATTTTTATGTTTTAAATTATTATAATTTTGATTATTATTATTTTTAATAAAATTATTACAATTTTTTCCTAAAAATATATGTGAAGGTTCATAATTTGTAGAAGCAGTTTTTCTTAAATGAAAATTTTGAATATTAATATTAAAATTATTATTATTTATTATATTTGTACTATTATTTATTTTTCTTATTGTTGTTTTAATTTTATTTTGATTATTTCCTATAATTGAATTAATATTTGTTATTATTTTATTATTTTCTGTTATTGTTGTATTTATTGGAGTTATATTATTTTGACTTGATTCACTGAAAGAATCAATTGAATTTATTTTATTTTTTATTAAAGGGATTTTATTATTATTTTGTTCTGTTATTAATTTTTTATTATAATTTTCTATTATTTGTTCATTTGATATGTTATTTATTTCTAAATCATATGTTGAACTATTTCTTGATTTATCTATTTTACTTAATAAAAATTTTGATTTATTTAAATTTAATTCTTTATTTATTTTCTGAGATGAATTTATTTGTCTTTTTTCTTCTTTAGAACTTTTCTCTTTTTTTTTATTATTTTTTAAAGAAAATTTATTTTTTGAATTAAATAAATTTTGCTCTAATTTTTCATTTATTGAATTAATTTTTTTATTTATATTAAATTTAAATTCATTTTCACTTATTGTATTATTTCTTTTACTTTTTTCTATTTGTTTTTGAATAATTTTATCTTGATTTTGGAAAAAATAAGGATTTTGTTTTGTTGAAGATTTACTTCTAATATATTCTTTCTTTTTTAAATTATTATCAATTGGAGTTTTATAACAATTATTATTAACTAAAATTTTTTTAATATTATGATTTTCAATATAATTATAATTTCTATTAGAAGTATAAATTGTAGTATTAATTGTAGTATTATTAGAACTAATATAATTTATATTCTGTTTATTTTCACTATTATTATTATTAGGAGAATACTTATCAATTTTTTTTTGATTATCAAATAATTGATTTAATATTTTCCTTTCTTCACATTGTTTAATCATATTTTCAGTAGGATTATCACATATAAAAACAATAGGAAATAATTTTTGGAAAAAAATATTTAATTTTAATAAAGGAGGTGTTAATATTATTAAACAAACTGAATTTTCTTTTCCAAAACCATCTAAGACTATTTCTCTTTTGGAAAAATAACAATATCTTAAATCTAAAGAAGTTGAAATTGTTAATTGAGGTTCATGAATTAACATATATAATGATAATATAAATAATTCTTTTATAAAAGGTTTTATATTATTAGAATTTAAATCTTTTTCTATTTCTGTTATTTCTTCCTCTGTAAAAAATTGTCCTTTTAAATGGTTAATTTGATTATTAATATTTAATAATATTTTATTAAATATTTCCTCTGAGAATTTTATTATTGTTTTAAAATAATCTTGAAAAATAATTGTTTTAAATTTATGGAAAAAAATTTTAATCTCATTTTCGTTTTTAATCTCATAACCAAAACAAATTAAAATTTCTTTTATTTTTTCTTTTATTTTTTCATCAGCATAATCATAAACAATTCTTACAATAATATTAATAACTCTGACGAATAAAATATTTTTATAAAATATATTATCAAAACTTTCCATTATTGTATTTTCAACTAATTTTTTCCACCTTTCTATAAATTCATTTGACCAAAAATAATTTGTTGAAGAATCATTTGAACTCTTTCTATATATATTTAATTCTTCTCTTAATTTTTCATTTTCTTTTTCTTTTTTTGTATTTTCTATTCTTAGTTTACGAATGTCTTTTTCTAATTCTTTATATTTTATTTTCAAGTCATTGTAATGTATATTATTAAATGATAAGTCTGAATCATTCATTCAATTTTATTTTTTCAAATTTTTTAAATTTTTAAATTATTTTTAAACTTTTAAAATAATTCATTTAATTTCTTTCCCTCCTTAATAAAAGAATAATTATATAAAATCAAAATAAATCAATAAAAATGAAATATAATAAAAAAACAAATTAAAAAATTTCTCAAAAAAAAAATTAAAAAAAATCCAAATTAAATATTTAAAACATAGAATATAAATAATATTAAAATTTAATTAAAACACTTTTAAACATATAAAAAATTTAAAATTCTTTTGAAATAATTAAAAAATAATTATTTAATCTAATAACTCTTGACTTTTACTTTTTTTAATATTAATAACTAACATAATACCAATAGGAGGTCCAATAATTAAAATAGAAATAAAAATAATAAGAATAGTAATTAAAACATAATTTCTTTGATAAGGAGTTGAAAAATTTAAAATAATATTAGTTTTTCCTTTACTATAAATTTCATAAACATCAATGAATGAATTGTTAAGAAAAACAAAAGATTTTTCATCAGAAATATTATGATAATCAAAAAGAGATTTTGTATGATTTAATCCATAAACTTTTTTTATTGTATCATTACAATTTATCATTAATAAAATATCTTCTTGAGATTCATTATATAATCCAATAAAATAATGAGTTTCTCCTCCATAAATTTTATATTTTAATTCTTGTCTTAATGGTCTTTTATTAAAATAATGTATTACACTATTGTTTTTAATTGGAAAATATGAAATTAATGGATTTGAATTATTAAATTTAAATAATATCTCTTCTGAAGAAAAATTAGATAAAAAATAATAATTTTTTTCCAATTTTTTCATCTTTAATTTCCCTCCAGACATCATTTTCCCATTTAAACTATATAAAGCTAATTCTGAAAAAGAAAACATATAATTTTCGTTATCTTTTGTTTTTGTTATTTTAAAAAATAAAGGAATTCCTTCAATAGAATTATAATGATGTTGTTCTTCTGTTATTATTTTAATTGGAGGTTTAATATAAGCAAATTCTAATTCTAAAGGATCATCATACTTTACAGAACCTTTTATTGTAAAAGATAATGAATTTATATTTGATATTTCTAAATAATAATAATGATATTCATATTCATTTATTATATTTTTTGTATCTTCATATAATTCAATTGAATGATTTGAAGTTATTGATATTGAATATTTATCATAAAAATTAATTTTAGTTTTTAAAACAATTCCTAATTCTTCATTTTCTTTAAATTTCTGAAAATCTTCTGATTTTAATTCTAAAACATATGAAAAATCTTTAATAAAATATTTCATTGTAAAATTATCTTGAATATATTGCGAATTACTTTCATCAGATAATAAAAGTTCTATTTTTTTAGATATATCTTTATTATCAAAATCTTTATTTATTATAATAAGATAATAATTTGAATTTGATAATTGATTAAATTTACAATAATTATCTTGACATTCATTAATCTTATCATTTGAATTTAAATTAGTTTTAAGTGTTTGTATATATCCTCCTTTTTCTGTATTTGTTTCAATTGTATAATTTTTACCATTTTCTAAATTAAATTTAAAAACCACATAAGATAAACTTTTAAATTGATCAAAAATAATTGGTTCACTTCCTTCAATAATAATATTACTTTCTCTTATTGAAATATAATCTGAATAATCACATTTTGTATCATCTAAACAAGTAATGACAATACTTATTTTTTTTGGTGAAGTTTCAGTTGAATATACTATTGATTCTGATATATTTCCACTTATATTATAAATATATTCATTTATATTAGGATCAAATGAAATTTCTCCTTCTTGAATTAAATAAGAATATAATGGTTTAGGATTTCTAAATGTAATATATATTTGTTTTATTTTTTTTGATAAATTTGTTAATTCATATTGAAAAGAAATTTCTTTATGTTTATTCTCAAAGTTAAAATAAAATAATTCATATTGATTTAATTTATAAAAAGGAATATCTTTAATTGTATGAATTGAAACACTATCATTAAAAAAAATAACAGTTAAATTTTTGTTGGATAAAGAAGAATTAATAGAAATATTTTGACATTTCTGAAAATTATTCAATTTATTATTTTCAAAAACTTTACCAATAGCACATTCAGCACTATCTGCAAATTTTAAAAATAAATTCTTATCAATTGTATCTAAATTTTCAAAAGTAATTCTAACAATATAAGTATAATAATAATTTGAAGAAAAATTAAAATATGTTGGATAAGTAAGATTCTTAGTGGGTGGAATTTCAGAGGCTTCAATAATTCCAGTAATTCCTTTCTTTTCATAGGTATTAGTATTATTTATACTTAAATCCAAATAAGAATATTCTGAAATTGGATTAAAGAAATAAATATAATATTCTTCATTTAATCCTGATTTATAATTATATAATGCAGTAGGATAAGCGTCTATAACTGGTTCATTTAATTTTATTTCCCCAATTGAATGAAAATAAACTGCTTGTTCTTCCAAATCTTTGTTATCAGATTTATAATTTTTTACATAATAAGTTTCATCATAATGATCTATGAAGAATATTTTGATTAATGAATTTATTCTGAGATATTCGCTGCTATATTCTTGCCAAATATAAAAATATAGTTTCCCTTCTATTTGATTTTTTAAAATAGTATTTCGAAGATTTAATTCTGATCGTCTGAAGGAACATGGTGTTTTTTCTGATAAACAATATTCATGGTAATATGTTGTAGTAATATTTAATCCTATTATATTTGAATAAAATGTTATACAATCATTAGGATATTTACCATTATGATAAATTTTTAGATTATAATATCCTTTTTTAAAGTCAATTAAATAAAATTGTCCGGGTTCATATATTTTGTTATTTGAATAAGGCCTTAAAGAAATATAAACCTTATAATCAAACATACAGTTATTTTCTTCTTTATTACGAAAGACAAAGTAATCTCCTTGTTTATAAAAATATAAATTAGAATAATATCCACTTGATAATTTACTTTCATAACCAATATATCTATCATTATAATAATCATAATATATTCTTGATTCAGACAAATATTGTTCAACCTCAAATCGATAGTAACAAGATTCACCTTCATAGAAAATACTTAATTCAATATAGATATTTTTTTCTGGGTAATAGAAGTAATCTTCTGTTGTATTTATTATTTGATATTCATAACTAGTGATTGTTTTAAAAACATGGTTTGATACAAAACATAATTTTATTATAATCAATACAATAAAAGTAAACATTTTATTTTTTAATTATTTATATTATTAGATTATTATTTAATAATCAACATATAAAAAAAAAAATTAAAAAAAAAGAAATAAACCAAAGATAAAAAATAAACATATGTTATTTATCATAAATAATTTTAAACAAAAAAAAATAAAAAAAATTATTAAATAATAAATAAAAATTTCAAAATAATCTCAGAATTAATTATCAATAGCAGAATGTAATTCACTCCTATGATCTTCAACATATTTTTCAACATCAAATTCTAGAAATTCATTATTTTCATAAATTTTAACTAATCTCCTACTAATTTTATCAGCTAACCTAATAGGTTCAGGAACTCTATAAAGAGTACATTTCTTAACAATTTCCAAAGCAGTATTTTCTGATACTCGATGTCCAATACTAACAATAATAGGATTAATACTTTCTTCAGTGCTTTTAAGTGCATATGCTAAAATATCATTATTATTTCCATATAAAGGAATATAATCACCTTTAACTTTTAAATTTTCTCTTGATAATTTTTTAACATTCTTTTCTGTTATTCCTTCAGTCGCAAAAACTGTTTTAGAACATCCTATTGTCGGTATATCTTCAAGAACTCCTAAATGACATGCTATACCAAATCTCTTTGAGTGAAGAATTCCATTTCCATCACATAAAATTACTTCTGGAAATTTTTTAGGATAATTTTTTTTTAAATCATCTAAAAGATTTTTTAAGTGATTTACTTCTCGAAAAGCTAAAAATCCAGGAACATATGGTTCTGTCATTTTTACTATAGAATATTTTTCATATATACATTTTAAAGATGAATCACATATTGTTAATGCTGTTACTGCATATGAAGGATCCTTCTTACTACATGATATATCCATTCCTCCTATTAATGATAATGAACTTACATTCCAATCATGTAAATCTGAAAGAATTAATTTAGATTTTAATGAATTTTGAATTGAAGACCATTCTTCTATTGTTGTTTGTGGTACTTTTGAAAGGTATTCTTCATATTTAGATTTTTTATTTTTTTTATCTTTTGAAGAATCAGCTTTTTCCATTTTTTAAATTTTTTGTTTTTTTATGTAATTTAAATAAATAAAAATAAACATTGTTAAAAACCCAAATAAAGAAATCTGTAATTAAAATAAATAAAAAAATCATATTTAATACTTATTCCAATGAACTTTATTTTCATCATATCTTAACTTACTTTCATTTTCTTTAAGAGGAACACCAATAGGTAAAATAGCAAAAGGTCTTAAATGCTCAGGGAGTGTAAAAATTTGTTTGACCATATTCATTCTATCTTCCAAAGGAGCAACGCCTAACCAGACACCACCTAATCCAATAGCTTTAGCTTGTAAAAGGATATTCATTGCTGCAGCTGATAAATCCATATCAACATTTTCAGGATATTTCATTTTTTGAATATTTCCTAATATAACAATACATATTGGAGCTTTTTTTGCAGGTGAGGAATATGGACTTACTTTACTTAATTTTTCTAAGGTTTCTTTCTCATCTACTATTATAAATTCCCATCCTTGTTGATTTCCTGCTGATGGAGCTTGCATTGCTGATTTTAATAATAATTCTATGTCTGATTTTGATATTTCAGTTTCTTTGAAGTTACGAATTGATGTTCTAGTAAAAATTTCTTTTATTCCTTTTTCCATTTTTTTATGTTTTTTTTATAACACATTATTTAAAAATTAATTTTATTTATTTATGGTTAATATTGTTAAAAGTTAATTGTTGTTTAAATGATTTTATTCTTTTATCTTAATTGATTTTATTTTTGTTATCTATAATAGAACTTATTTCATTATAATTTATTAATTTTTCATTATTCGATAAATTAAATTTTCTTTTCTTTTTTTTTTAGAAGGAGTAAAAACGATATTTTTTTGAATCATCTTTTCAATGTTAAAATTAATTCCTCCTTTTTTCCGACATATTTTTAATTTCTCTTTTTTGAAAATTAATAAAATGATAGTTCAAAAGATATATTTTTATTAAGAAAATTATAATAATTATACATACAACAATTATAAAATTCTTTCATTTTAATTAATAATTCATTATTTATTAAACAAAACATTTTTATTTAATTCAAATTCATTTCTTTTAAATTACATTAAATTCTGAATTTATAGTAAAATAATATTTTTCATATTTTCTAAATTTTAATTATTATTTTTTTATCTTCAATTTAATTAAACTATATTTTAAACCAACAAGTTTAACTATTATATTTTTAAACTTTTTTTCATTAATATTATAATCACTTAATTTAACTATATTATGCTTTATATGTTCATAATATTTTCACAATATTATCTTTACAATTAAAACAATATTTATTATAAAATAAATTATATTCTTATCAAATTGAATCAAAATCTTTTATTTTAATATGATTTTTATTAGAATGATATTTTCTACTTTTTTTAAAGAATTATATTTAACATAAAAAAATTTTTTTTTTCTAAAGAAAAACGCATTTATTAATATTTAAATTTAAATATTTTTTTAAAGAATTTTTCCTTTATGATTATTCGAACAATTATATGATATAAAAAGAGTCTTTTCCAAATAATAAATATAATAACAGTATTTTTCCACAAATTAAACATCTTTGATTTTCTGATGTTAGAATTAAATTCTTAATAAAACAATTTTTTTTTTCATTTCTAACTAATAATTAAAAATCAAATTTTTCTTTTTTTATATAATAGATAAATATATAAATGACAGACAAAGTGTTTTTGATATTGTTTGAAGATATAAAAAAACTATTAGAAAAAAAATATGAATGTAAAATAAAACAAAAAATAGGAGAAGGAGGTTATGGATATGTATTTTTAGGTTCATTAAAAAATAATTCAAAAATTGCAATTAAAATAATGATTGTAGAAAAAGATAATAAAGTTAAAAATAAAATAATAAGTGATGAATGCTTTTTAGCTAAATCATTTAAAGGATTTAATATAATATATACTAATTCAATTAGACAAGATCCTTTAAAAGAATATAATGTTTATTCGATTAATATGGAATATGCCGTTTTTGATAATTTAGCTTTTTTTTTAAATTATTTATATAATAAAAATTTACTTCGTTTATCTATTTATAATAAATATTTTTGGATTTCAAATCCAAATACTTTTTTAATTATATTTTTTATAGAACAAATAATAAAAATATTTCAATTATTATTTATATCTAATATTGTACATTTTGATATTAAATTAGAAAATTTTTTATTATGTGATGATTTCCTTATAAAATTATCTGATTTTTCTTTAACTAAACAAATAAATAGTAAACATTCTACAATGAATTTTCATAGATCAACATGGAATTATCAAGCTCCAATTTATTATGAGAAAGAAAGAATAATTTCTTACCAAAATTCTTTTAAACTTGATTATTTTGCTTTTGGAATAATTATTTATTATATGGTATTTAAGAAGCATTTATTTCCAAAAGAACATAAAAAAACAATTGATTATTATATTTGTGTTCAAGATATTAAAAATGGAATTAATAAAATTGATGAGGCTGTTAAAGAATATATTATTGAAAAAGATTTAAGTTTAATAATGAAGAAATTGATAAATATTGATGTTAATCAAATTTCTAATATTAATGAATTTGTTGATGATGAATGGTTATTTAAAGAAAATAAATGTGTTCATAAAATTAGAAATTATACACAATTTTTAGATAAAAAATTTTTAATTGAAATATATAAGTATAATAATAAAATAACTCGGAAAAGAAAAAAATATGTTTTAGTAACTTGATTCATTTATTTATTGTATATTTTAAGAAAAAAAAATGTGATTTTATATCAATTAAAAAGAACATTATATAATTATGAAATTATAGTTGATATATCATTAAAATTTAAATTAAATAATAATTTTTTTCATAAAACTATTTTGAAATAAAATTGTCAAATCTTTGGAAAAAAGATAATTATAGAATTTAAAAAATAAAAAATTTTAATTCTATTCAGAAGCCAAAAACAATTTAGGATTGAAATATTTTATGACAAATAAAATTAGTATAATTAGTATTCAAAAATAAATAAGTATATATATTTATGTTTAATAATCTTTAAAATAAAAAAACCTTTTTTCGAGTAATATTTTTTTAAAATACCTTTATTTTTTTTCTTTTTAACTTATCAAATTAAAATTCAGAAGTTTTAGAAATAAAAGTGATTAAATGACAGAAAAAAGAAAAAGAAATAAATAAAAAAATGGAAATCAACTTTTAAAGAAAAATATTCAATGAATATTAATATAAAAAAACAACATTTATTAATTAAAAATTTTAATAGTGAAAATAAAAGATATTCCAGAATTAGCTTATTTATTTGGAATGGATGATAATAATATATTCATGAGAAAAACTAAAAACTAGAATCCTTTTGAGAGAATAGGAAAAATAAGAAAAATAAATGAATTATTAGTTAATAAAGAATATAAATACTTTAAAAAAATGATGAAAAATTCAAATAGAATCTATTATTGAAATAAGATAAATGTTTCGTTTAGAATTTGGAGGTTTTCAAATATTTGAAGGAAGAATTTTATGATTACCAAATATTGAAATTGCTAATAATTTAAATAATAATAATAATAATAACACTAATAATAATAATAATATTAATCAAAATGGATAATTATCTTTAATTATATTAGATAAATATAATAAAAATTATTATTCAATAAAATCATATTTATCATGCCAAATGCTATTTTTTATCAATGTTTTTATTAGATAAATGCAAAAATAAAAAATTATCATATTGGTCAAAGTATTAAAACTAATGGAAACAAAAATAGGAGTTTCAACTTATAATATTAATAATTAAAAACAATTCTTACTATGATAGTAGGAATGTCAAATTAAAAAATAATAAATAAAAAAATATTAATTATAATAACATCATCCTATTCTCAAAAATTATGTATATTTTAAAGAATGTGATATAAATGATATAAGTCAAATGATAATTAAATAAATAGAAGACTTTAAAAAAAATATTTAATACAAATTCCTTATTATACAATAATATATCTTTTAAGAGGAAATGAAAAGCAAATAAAAAAATATTAAAAAAAGGAATATTAATATATAAATATTTATTTTCTTTTGAAAGTAAAATATAAAAAGAAAAAGAATAAATTCCAAAATAACTTTTATGTCAGCGAATAAAAAAAATAGAATTAAAATATTTTGAGATAACAATAAAAAAATTTAAATATTCTTCCTTCAAGAATAGTGATTCATAAGTAATAAATAAGCAATATATGAATTTTATTTACAAAAACACTATGTAAAATCATGAACTGCATCTCAGTCCATTATATTTATTTATTTGATAATACTTAAATGCCTATGATTATGGAAAATATTACTTATTATTATGGAATGGACCTTGCAAATAACCTTCTCCTTTGACATTTAATGAAGTTTGTAATTTATGTTTTGGTAAAATTAAAACTCAACATATTCAAGATAAAATTAAAGGAAGCCTTTATTATATTTAAATATTTTAGAATTTTTTTTATTCTTTAGAACATCATTTAATGATTTTAAAATATTCTTTTTTTGATTTTTGTATATTCCACAAATAAATTGTAATATATTTATATTGTATAAAATATAATATAATTATCTTAACTTTTTATTTATAAACTATAAATATGTCGAATTCAACTCTTATCTTTACTAATTTCAGTAAATTTATTACAAAAGAAATGATAGAAAATATATTAAAAAAATATAATTATACTTATTCAAAAATAAAATTTAACCAATTAAAACACACATGTACAATAACATTTGATACACAACAAAAAGCTTTAAATTTTCGTTTTAATTTTCACTTAACAAAATTTATAGGTAAAAAAACAGTATATATCTCATTTTTAAATAATAAAAAGAAGAATGAACCAGAGAGAGAAATCTTTATAGGTAAAATAGATAAATCAATAACACCAAAAGATTTTTTTGTTTTTTTTAATAAAATAAAACCAATAGAAGATTTTAAATTAGCAGAAAATGAAAATGGAGAAAGTAATGGTCATGGATGGATTCAATTTTTTTCTAAAGATGATGCTTTATATATATTAAACAATTATAATGGATTTAAATTAGGAAATCAAAAAATAGAAATTTCTCTTTTTGATTTAAATAAAAAAATGAATAGTGATATAAATAAAAATATTAATTATGCTTATAATCCAAATAATATAAAAGAAATTAATCATTCTTCTTTAAATCCTATTTCAATTAGAATTTGTAATATTCCTCTTCAATGGAGTTTAAAAGAACTTATTCAATATTTTAAAAAGTTTAACATTACTAATATTATTTTTTCTGAATTAAGAGTTGATAAAAATAAAATTTCTAAAATTTCTTTTGGAAGTTATTATGGTAAAGAAGATGATTTTAATTATTTTAAATTAATTTATGAAATTCCTTTTTATCAAATTGATATTATTGATAAAAATAATCAACCGAAAAATGTTTTTAATATAAAATTAAAAAATTATGTTGAGTTTTTAAAAAAAAATAACATTTGTTCTGATAAAAATTATTTTAAATTTGCTTGTTATATTTTACAGAATAATTTGTTTGGTGAACCTGTTGAAAATCTAAAAGATATTTATTTAGATTTTATTAATAATGATAATTTTTGTTTAAAAGAAGATAACAAATTTTTAATAATTAATAAATTAATTCCAAAAGAAGAAATGAGAGAAAAAGAAATGAAAAATTTAAAAAATTTACAAGAATCAAATTATGAAAATGAAATTTATGTTTCTTTTCTTCCTCCTTATTATACTGATAATCATTTAAAAAAATTATTTTTAAAATTTGGAAAAGTTTTATATTCTTGTTTAAGGAAAACTAAAAAAAATATTAATGATAAAACTATTATTTGTGTTTATGGTTATGTTTTTATGAGTAATAATAAAGAAACCGAAAATGCGATTAAAGCTTTAAATGGGAAAAAAATTGATAAGAGATTTTGTTCTATTAATGTTGAAAAATTTAAGAAAAAAAATAATAATAAAGAAAAAATAAATAATTCAAATAATGAATTAAAAGGATTATTTGATGATAATGATAATAAAGATAATGATTTAAATAATTGTAATATAAATATTAATAACTTTGATATAAATAAATTAAATAATGATGATAATGTAAATAATGATAGTAATAAATTAAATTTAAATGATTTAAATAATAATAATAATAATAATAATAACTATTATCAAATAAATGATTTGAATCATAATATAAATAATTATAATTATGGAATAAATGATTTAAATAATAATAATTTTTTGATGAATTATTTAAATAATAATATAAATTATAATAATTCCATGATGAATGATTTTAATTTTAATAATTATGGTATGAATTATTTGCTCAATCAAAGCCAAGAAAATAATAATAATAATATTAATATTAATAATAATAATAATAATAATAATATTAATGAAGAAGAGGAGAAAGATATATTAGAAGAAGAGCAAATAAAAATTGGAATAAATTTACCAGCTGCTCCTCTTTCAAATTAAAAAAAAAAAGATCAAATATTATTAATTGTAGATATTCAAAAAAAAAAAATTAGATTTATTTTAAAATAAAAAAACTAAATTTGAATTAATTTTACCTATATATACCATATTTAAAACTAATTTATTTTATTTGAAAAAAAAATTAATTTTATAAAAATTTAAATTAATAATGTTTTAATACTCTTGTTTTTTTATTATATAAATAATAAAAGTAATTATACAATTACATTGAGAGTAAATGAACAATATTTACAAATTTTTTTTGTTTTTTATACTATGAATAATAAAAATGGTTTCTTCTTCTTCTTTTTCTGAAGAAATATTTATGTAATTTTCATTCATTTTTAAATCAATTAAATTTATATCTTTGATATTATCACAATATATTATTTTTTTTCTTAATAAATGTTTTTGATTTAAAGACTTATAAAGTTCATTAAAATCATAATTAATATTATTTGAATTTGTGCTTATTTTATTATCTGTATAATTTATATTTGTTTTATTTCTTGATAAACTATTATTTTTTTGTTCTTCTATTTTCAATTTTAATTTTTTTCTTTTTCTTTTTTCATTAAATTCACTTTTTTTTAATTTTTCTTCTAATATTTTTCGAAAAGGATTTTTTATATCTTCTTTTTTAAAAGAACTTAAATTTAAATTTTTTTGAAAAAAAGTATTTTCAAAAATATTAAAATTTAATTGTTCTTTGCTTTCTTTATATGAATTTATTAAAGAATTATTATTTCTTAAATATTCATTTTGAAAAGGAACTTGATATGATAATCCTAACAAAGGAATTTTTTTGTCTTCTTTTTTTTTATTTATAGAGTTTTTAAAATCATCTAATTTAAAAACACAATTTCTTTTTGAAGACAATTTAAAATTCATTTATTATATATATTATATTAAATAAATAATAAAGAATTTTCTATTGAAAAAAAAATTCCTTTTAATAAAATAAACTTTAATTAACTTTTATAAATTGATTATTTAATTTTTTTAAATAAAAAAATAAATGAAATCCTTATTAAAAAAAACATTTATTCTATATTTCACCCAATCTTCTTCATCAGAATTTATAATTTGATTTAAATTATTATTAGTTTATTGAATTTTTTTAAATAACATTATTAATATCTTTAAGAGAATTTATTCTTTGAGTTACTTTTCTACTTTATATTCCTAATCTTTTTTATCTTTCATTGTAATTTAACCTAACCAAAACTAAGATGAAAAAAAAAACCAAATAAAAATAAAAGAAATAATAATAGTCTTTTTCATTTTAATATATCTAAAAAATATTTTTCAACATATATAAAACAATAAATAAATAATTAAAAACCAAAAAAAAAAATTTGAAAAATTAAATTAAAAAAAAAAATATATTAAAAAGTTTATTTTTTTTTCTCATCACTTCTTATAATACATAAAGCTTTCATTTTACTTTCTTCATAAGTTTTAATTTCATTTTTTTTTCTATGATTAACATCATCAGGATGATTAGTAGCGTAATTTTTTTCTTCAGTAAATTCATAATCATCATGATAATTAGTAGGTTGCATTTTAAAATTAAGAGCTAAATCAATTTTTTTAATATGATCCATTTTATTTTGTCTTCTTAAATAATAAATTTCTTCTCTATTATATTTTTGAATTCCTTTATAAAATTTTTCTTGAGTTTCTTTATCTAAATTTCTCTTTGTTATTTCTTCGTTAAATCTATCTAATGAAGTTATATAATTTTCTTCTTTTTCATATGGTATTATTCCTCCAATATTATTAAAAGGAAGAATGTCACTTCTTTTATTTTTTAATAATTTAGAATAGGGAATGTTATCTTTAAATATTAATTCTTCTTCTGATAATATGTAGTCACGGTTTATGTAAAGTTTTGCTAAGGGAGTATCCATTAATAAAAAATTTTTATTAAAATTTTTTTATTTTTGTTTAAAGTAAAAAATTATTTTTGAAAACTTTTATTTTTTTTTTGATTCATTTAATATTGTTCTTTATCTATTTGTTACATATATTTTAAATGATGGGAATTTAGAGAATATAATTTATTGGAAAAATTTGTAAAAAAATTTCATTAATAATGGAATATAAAATCAATTTAATTTGAAAATTTGTATAATAACCCAAAATATTAAATTAAAAAATACAAAACAAAAAGTTTTAATCCAGATGATTTTATTTTTATAAGTAAATTCTAATTCATCAAAGAATTGAAAAATAACAGGGATGAAATATTTATTATAAACATTTAAAATATTTGTGTTCGTGAAACGAAAACATATAATAAGAATTATATTCATTAAAACATAAATTAGATTGATAAATACTTTTATCAATAGAATTATTTAAATAATTGTTAACTCCTTGAGTATTATTATATATATTTAAACTTTAATCATTTTTATAAGATATATAATCTTCATTATTTAAAATTAAAAAGAGTTTAACATATATCATTCATATAATCATCATATTAAAAATAAAATATCATTTGAAAAACTAAATAAAAAAAATAACACAATGAATAAAATAATATAAATTGAAATAATTGAAATAAATAAATTATAAAGTTTTCCTCGTTAAAAAATAAAGATTTAATTCTTAAAATCTCTTCTAATTATAATAGGAAATTATCTGGAAGATAATTTGAATTTAAAAAATTTAATTTTTTCAGGAAAAAATGTCTAAATTTTATACTCCATAATATAATGAAAAAAACTCAAAAAAGATTTTGAGCTCTGTTACCTATTAATATAATTCATTAATAAAAAAAATTTATTTTGAAAGCAATATTTTCCTTTAAATAAAGATTTAAATGATCATAATACAAAATTTATTTAAAAAAATAAAGTGTATATGTTTTACATAATGAAATAAATAAATAATAAAATAATAATAAAAAATACAATCAAATAAATAAATTTTCTATTTTACTTTAATATAAAGATTTTTCAGGAATTGATATTCTTTCATTGAAAAAGTTAAATTTCTCAAACTTTTATCTTATTAATATATCACATATTTGATGTACTTTCAAATTAAATATAAAAATAAATAATTATTATTTTCCTAAAATATTATTTATAATTCTTAAATTTTAATTATTTTTTTATGTAGATTATTTTGGAATTTTTTGTTTTTTTTTTTAGGAAATATTTTTTTTTTGATGGGATTTTTATTTATTATCTATTTATAAAAAAAATGTTAATTTATATATTTATATATTATAATTAATTTATTTTTTTTTGGTTTTCATATATTTTTAAAGTAAATATGTGATGATTTTTTCATAAATTTTATCAATTTTATCAATATGAATATTCATATTATCAATTAAGTTTTTATTAACCTTTGAAATAATAGAATTATTTTTTAAATTAATTTCATTTTTAGAACTCATAAAAGCAGAGACATGATTATTTTCATAATTTCTAAAGAAACTAGTAGGATTTTTTAAATTTTCGGATAAACCTTTTAAATTTTTTAAAATTAAATTCATAGTATCTTTCTTTTTATGTACACTTTTACTTTTTTCTAAATTATTTGAGTTATAATTGTTTTCAATATTTAAATTTAAATTGACATTATAATTATTTATTTGTTTTTTACTTAATTTTGGTTTTATTGTTTGACTTATTGATTTTTGTTTATTGAATTTTTTTTTATTTTTTATTTCTGAATCGGATAAAGTTTCATTTCCATTTGAAAAATTAATTAAAGGCAAATGAAAAATAGAAGTTTTTTTCATTGAATTAAAGAATTTATTATATTTTTTATCTGGATTTTTTGTTTTTATATTAAAAGATTTAAAATTTAAAGGAGTTGAAGCTCTTCTTATATTCTTAATTTTTAAATGATCTGATAATTTACTTTTTAATTGAATTGTAGTTTTTAAAATTTTATCTTTATTGTTTGCTTTCAATTTATTATTACTTAAAGAAGTATTATTTTTAACTTCATTTAAATTATTATTATTAATATTCTCATTTGAATTATCTAAATTTAAATTATTTCTTTCCTTTGATTTAACTTTAACCATATTTTTATTAGTTAAATGATTATGTGTTCTTTTAAAAGAATTTTCTTCTTCTTCATTTTTTAAAGTATTATTAAAATTAGAAGAAATACATTCTTCATGAATAACAGTTAATTTATTATTATAATATTTATCTTTATTTTTAATATTTTTCTTCTCATTATTTGAAGCAGTTAAAGATAAATTATGATAATTTTCATTTTCTGCTTTTTCAAATAACATTTTTGCTCTCATTTCAATTCTAATAGTATTTTTCCAAGATAAATTTAATATTTTTTCAATTTCTTTCGGAAAGTCTTCATATAAAGTAATAAAATCACTTTTTTTAAAATAAAACAATTCACAAAATTTAGAATAACCAGTAATATCAAAAGGCATTGGAATACCAGAAGTCATATAAATTTCACCAAAATGTTCTTTTTCTCTTATTTTTAATATTTTAATTTTAATATAATTTGTTTCTTTTTGAATTTGAAGAACACCTTTTTTAACCATATAAAATTCTTCTACTATATCACCTGATTGAATTAAAAATTCTCCTTTAATTAAATTTAACTCTTTTAAAAATAAAACTGATTGAAATTTAAATTCATTTGATTGTCCTTTAAAGATATTAATATTATTTAAACTTTCTCCATGAATTTCATATAATAAAGCACATTTATAATATTTAGGAAGAGAATTCATTAATAAATTATTATCTTTACTATTAATAACAGAAGTATATTTTAAATATCTTAAAACTTTATGATATATTTCATCAGGAATATGATATTTATTTCTTAATTCATCTAATATATAAATATTTTTTTTATTATTTTTTTCCTTAGTTTGAAAGTCTTCAAATAAAGAAGATAAAATAGAAAGAACCATAGAATATAAGCAAACACCAATAATCATTAAAATAATAGTATATAATCTTTCATTATAAGAAACAGGAGTAACATCCCCGTAACCAACAGTGATTATAGTAGTTAAACTAAAGTAAAATCCAGAAATATAATTTCTAGAATTTGAATCATCAAAATCTGTTGTTGTCCAATTTGGATGATCTGATGAATCTAACAAGAATACAAACACACATGTTGATATATGTAATAAAATAAAGAATCCTACGAAAAATTCTAAAAATGAATATAATGGATTATGAACACTTAATGGTTGAATTATATGTAAATTTATTATTAATTTATCATAATATAATTCAGAGTCTTTTTCATTAAATGTAAATTCATAAAATTTAAATATTCTAATTAAAGGAAATATTTTAAAAAAAGAATTTGAATTATGAAATATACTTAGAAAAGGAAATGAAATAATTAAATTTTTAAAAAAACCTTTTGTAATATAACTATAAAAACATTGTTGTAATTGTTTAACCATTTTTCCTTCATCATCAAAAATACCGATAAAAAACCCTAGAAAAAAATCAATAATGAAAATAAAATCAATAATAATATGAATTTGTAAAGGAATAAAGAAATGAAAAGCAAAAGAAAGAGGATAAAAGATAATAAGATAGAAAATAAGAATGAAAATAATCACTTTAAAAATAACAAAATAATTATTAGAAGGATGAATAATATATTTTTCAGAAGAATCAATTTTAATAACAATATCATCTGATAATTCACTATCACTTAATTTTCTTTGTCTAAATAAATTCCTATATCCTCCATTTAAATTAATTATATCTTTATTTAAATCAATACAAAAATTATTTGAAATTAAAGATTTATATAAATTTAAAATATGTTTATTTTCTATTTTTGAATTTTTTTCTAAATTATTATTTAAAGGTATTAAAGAAGAAAGAGAATTTGATTTATTTACATTATTTAAATTTTTCTTTCCAATTATATAAGAATGAAAACCTTGTTTTTTAAAATTTTTAGTAAAATTTGGAGATAACTTTAAATCTCCTTTTTTTATAATTGTTGTTGTATTTTTTTCTTTTTTATTGTTTAATATATTTTCCAATTTAAGTTCTAATTTTAAAGAATTTTTCTTATGAGGAATTTTTAAATTATTTCTTATATAAGTTGAAATATAATTTGATTCTTTATTTAATTCATTATCTGATATTTCATATATAGAAATTTGAGAAAATCTTTTTTTTGGTAATTTATTTTTATTTAAATCATAATCTAAGCTTAATATACTATTCTTGTTATTTAAATTTTTATTTAAATCATATGATATTTTTTCCCTATTTTTTGAAGGAGATGAAAGTAAATTTAATTTTTTGTTTGAGTGATTTTTCATTTATTTTTGTTATTCATATAAATTAATATTTTTTAATATTTTTTTACTTTTTTAAAATTTTATTTTTTTATGGAAGAAAATGTTGAAATTAAAATAGTTAAAAATAAGTATTTGGAAAAAATAGAAAATGACCCTAATCAAAATAAAGAAATTAATGAAATAAAATCAAAGAAAAAAATACTTAAATCTTTAACTTTCATAAATGTTAATTATTTAGATAAATGTTTAGAAAAGATTGATTCTTTTCCTCAAATAAATTATTTAAAAATAAAGTCATGTCAATTAAAGGATAAAAATTATGATTTAAATATAAATCAATTATTTCCAAATGTTAAAGAATTATATTTGCATAATTCTTTATTTAATAATGAAACATTTAATAAAAATTTAATAGATAGAAACTTAAATAATTCATTTTTTCCTTTTCATATAACAAAATTATATTTAACAAAAAATGAATTAATAAACGAAGAGTTAATAAATATTTTGAATAAAATTTTATCAAGCTTAGAATTAGTTAAAAATTTAAAAGAATTATCTTTTGCAAAAAATACAATTTCAAAAGTTGAAATAAATGATTTATTTTCTTTACCAGAACATAAATTTGAAAAACTTGAATTATTAGATTTTAATAATAATAAAATAAAAAAATTTTTTTATAATCCAAGTTTTATGGAAAATTTAAAAATATTAGATTTATCAGATAATTTATTTTCAGTTAATCCTTTTGAAGAATTTAAAAGTAAAACTTTATTTATTTTAAGTGGTAATACTTTTTTATTTGAAAATAATTCTTCGCAAAAATATTTTAATTCTTTAAAAAAAGATTTAGAAAATTTTTTTTTTCCAATAAGTTATTTAAATTTAAAAGGAATTTGTAATAGATTTAATAGAGATTTATTGCAAAAATTTACTTTAAATAATATTTCTTCTTCAATTCAAAAATTAGATTTATCTTATTGTTACTTAAATAATGAATGTTTATTTGAATTTCTACTAAATAATAAATTGGAAAATTTACTTTCTTTAAATTTAAGTGGAGGAGAAATTAATGAAGATTTTTTTCAAATTTTTTTAGATAAAAAATTAAATGAATCTTTTTTTAATTTAACTTCTTTAAATTTATCTGATAATAAAATTAATTTAAATGATTTTAATATACTTTATCAATTTATTTATTATAATAAAAAATTGTTAAAATTAAATTTATGTAAAAATTTTTTTTTTAAAGATAAATATATTGTTGAATCGAAAAAACAAATTGAAAATCTTCCAAAATTAATTTTATCAGAAGGAAAAATTATTATAAATGATTTTAATTCTTTTATAAATAAATTAAATAAAGAACTTATATTAGAAAAAAATTTTAATTTAAAATTCGATTGTGGTTTAATTAATAATAATTTAAATACTTTATCTTCTAATTTCATAAATGGGGAAAAAATTATAACAAAAAAAAAAATAATTAAATAACTTTTATTTAAACTTAATAATTTATATAATATAAAATTTATTTTTTTTTTTAATTTTTTTCTTTTAATTTTATGGAGAATAATAATAATGAAATAAAAGAGAAACAAATTTTTAAGTTTAAAGAAATCAATTTAATAATTGATTATTATAAAAATGATAATTCTAAAATTTCATCTTTAATTACCAATTCTTATGAAAATTTAGAAGAAAAAAAATCAAATTTTTGGAAAATATTATTAGGAATAATAATAGGACAATTATTATCAATATTATCAGTTTTAAATGGTTTTTTTAGTGAGAGAACAGAAAAAAAAAAAGAAATTATAATTCCATTTTTATTAACTTCAGGATATTATATTTTATTATTTCTTTGTTTTCTAACATATAATAAATTTACTTTTAAAAAACCGAAATTATGTTATATTATAATAATATTAATTGATAGTATAACTAATGCAATTAATACATATGTTTTTTCAATATCTAAATTTGAATACCCTTATATAATTAATTTAAATAGTTCAATTTGGTCAGTTATATTTACAATTATAATAATTAAAATTTATAAATATTGTCAAAACCATATTTTGGGTTTAATTATAGCTTTTATTGGAAATGTTTTATCTTTTATTGGAACTTTTAATTCTTTTCAAGATATATTAAAGTTATTTAAGGAAAAGAATTATTGTAGTATTATTTATTGCTTTATAATTAGTATTTTATATTCTCTTGATCAAGTTTTACAAGAAAAATATTTAAGTGAATATAATGAAATTTTTGATTATTTTGTTTGGTGTGGAATTCTAGGTTTTTTTATTTCTATTTTATTTAGTTTTTTATTTGGAGAAGTTAATTATTTTTATAATTGTAATTTTGATTGTGAATTTTTTATTTATTTTTGTTGTTTTAGTTTAACTTTAACTATTTTTACTTCAATTTCTCTTTTTTATATTAATAAATTTTCTGCTAATATGTTTAGTTTAAATTTAGTTTCTACTGTTTTTTGGTCTTTTATTATAAATGGCATTTTTATTACAGGAAATGTTCATTATAATTTTATGATAATTTTTTTTATTGTTGGATTAATTTTTATTATTATTGGAACTAGTATTTTTAATTATCAAGATAGAAAATGTATAATTGAATAAGAAGATAATAATAAGTTCAATATGTATATTTTTTGTATAGTTTGTTTTTAATGATTAAATAATAAAATTAAATTCCTTATTGAAAATTATTTTGATTTATTAGTCTTTTATTTTAAATTTAAGATATAATTAATCTTATAATATATGTTACTTAGTTTAATATTATTTTTAGTTATAATACAATATAAATTATAATTGAATATATATTATTTATAAATCAATCATTTGAAAAAAGATTAATTTTAGATTAATTTATGATTTTTTTCTTTTTCTTTTATTCATTATTATTTAAAATTAAATAAGATGAGTAATTTTTAGTTTAATAATTACTTTTATATATTTTATTTTTTAAGATGCATTTCCAGAAGAATTTTTTTATGATTAAGAATAGAAGAAAAAAAATGGGAGAAATTTAAATTATTTGATTTTCAAAATTTAAATAATCTGAACAATATTATATTTTTAAAGGAGATATTGTGTTCATTAATACTTTTGATTTTTCAATTTCTGATTAATTTTTAATAATTACTTATTCTAACTTTATTTGCTTTTATTTAATTTTTCATTTGTTTATCAATGAACAATAAATAAATTATTTATTAAATTTATATTTATATTTATTTTTATAAAAAAATTAAACCCATTTTAATAAAAAATTTATAAATATTTTAATCCAATTTAAAAACATCTAAATAATTATTAAATTCAAAACTTCTTCAATAAAAAAAAAAAAAATGGATGAAGTAAAAAAATTGGAATTAAAACAATATGAAATAGGAGATACATTAAGAATAAATCCATTTGGAAGAGTTAGAATAGTAAAGCATAAAAAAACAAATAAATATTTTGCATTAAAAATGATAAAAAAGAAAGAAATTTTAGAAGCAAAAGAAGGAGATCATATATTAAATGAAATATCAATTTTAAAAAAAATAAAAAGTTATCACGGACATCCCTTTTGTATTTCTATAGATGGAATAACACAAAATGAAAAATATATTTATGTAACAACAGATTTTATAAACGGAGGAGAATTATTTAATTACATAAGAGGAATAGGTAAATTAAAAGTAGAAGAAGCAAGGTAAAATATAATATAATATTTTTTTTAGATTTTTCATATCTCAAATAATTACTGCTTTAGAATTTCTACATTCGAAAAATATAATTCATAGAGATTTACGTCCTGAAAATATTTTAATTCAAAAAAATGGATATTTAAAAATATCAGATTTTTCCTTTGCTAAAGAATTAAAAGGAAGAACATATACTTTATGTGGAACTCCAGAATATTCAGCACCAGAAATGATATTAAATAAAGGATATGGTAAATCAGTTGATTTTTGGTCTCTTGGAATTTTATTATATGAAATGTTATGTGGAATTGATCCTTTTAGTGATGATGATCCTTTAAAAATATATGAAAAAATTATTGAATGTAAAATTAAATTTCCAAGTCTTTTTGATGATAATGCTAAAAGTTTAATTAAACATTTATTAGAAAAAGACTTAAGTAAAAGATATGGTAATTTACAAAATGGGATTTTAGATATTAAGAATCATAGATTTTTTAAAGAGTTTGAATGGGAAAAATTAATTAATGAAGATATTATTCCTTTTTATCATCCTTCTGTTAAAAGTGAAAATGATATTTCTAATTTTAATACTTATCCTGATTCTGATGAAGAAACTGATACTGTTGATAAAAGTGAAGATCCTTTTTATGAAAATATTAAATAAATTGGATATTTAATTTAAGAAATTGTTTTTTAATAATTTTTTTTCTTTTTTATATTTTTATAATTATTAAAATAATATAAACATATCAAAAAATAAAATAAAAACAAATTATGTATCTTAAATAATTATCATTATTGAAGATATGATTCTATAAAAATTAATAAAAATTATTTTTTAATGGAAAATCCAAAAAAAGATGAATATGAACAAGAAGATTTTATATTATATAATACAATTCATCCAATTCATTTGAATTGTTTAGATGATAAAGATTCAAACAATTCGATTAATTATAGTGAAGAAAAAGAAGAAAATTTAAATGGAAGATGGAATAAAGAAGAACATATTAGATTCATTAAAGGTTGTTTATTATATGGGAATAATTGGAAAAAAGTTAAAAAATATGTTAAAACAAGATCAAGTGCTCAAATTAGATCTCATGCTCAAAAATATTTAATTAAATTAAAAAAGAAATTTCATTCTTTTGATTTAAAAGATAAATTTTGGAATTATAATTTTGATAATGAAGTTATTGAAAATATTGTCAGTAATTTTAATAATGTTGATATGGATCGAGTTGAAAAAATGATTTTATATATATTTAAAAATTCAAATGGAAATTGTGCTTCTTTAAGTGAAAGAGGTTATAATGGAATTGATATTGATGAAATTAATTTTAATGATTATTCATTTTCTGATAAAGAAATAAAAAATAAAAAAAAAGAAAAAATATTTAAAATATGTAAAATTTCAAAAGATAAAAAAGAATTTGATTTAATAGAAAAGAATAATAACATTGAATCATTTACAGGAAAAAAAAGAACAATGAATAAAATAGATTATAGTGAATTATATAATAATATAAATGGAATAAATAATTTTGGAATAGAACCATTTAAAATGATTCAAATAGAGAAATTTATAAATAATTGTTTAGATTCAAATGATCCAACAGATTTAACAAAATTACTTTTATTTTTTGAGCAAAGTAATTATATGTTTAATCCACTGAATTTTATAGATGCTAACCTATTATATAATCAAAATAGAGAAAGAGATATGTATAATACTATGAAAGCTTGTTTAAATGAAAGCTATAATAATCAAAATACTGATGTTAAAACTCCTTCTTCTGATTCTATTGATAATGAAAAACAAAAAAATATTAATTTAAACTATCAACAAACTATTGCTTTGGAAATTGCAAAAATTAATCCTAATTTAGAACATTTATATCCTAATACTTTAAATGGTATGTTTAATAATTATAATTTTATTCCTTTTCAAAATACTTTACCTATTAATCAATTTTTAATTGATAATAGATTCCATAATTTTAATGGATAGAAATTTATATATATATTAACTTTAATTATTATTGTTATAAGTTAAATTTACTTTTTTGTATTAAATTTTTGATTTCATTTTTTAATTTTTTTTATATAAATAAAAATCACAAAATGAAAACTGGAATTGAAAAAGAAAAAGAAATGGAAGAAACCAAAAGTTTAAAACCTGAATATTATGATTCAATAGAAAAAGAAGGAATATTAATTCGTAAAAAAAGAAATGAATTAAAGAGAATAAAATCAGCTACAATAAAAGAATGTTTATACACAAATAAAGTAGTTCCTGATGTATGGAAGAATCAATTAGGTTATCAAAATAATATTTTAGAAATTTTTTCAGAAGATAATGATTTTTTAAATTATGTTGGTAAAGGTCCTACAAACCACAATACAATTAATAGTGATTTTGAAAGTGAAAATGTCGAAATAAATTCTTTTAGAAAAAAATTACCTGAAAAAAAAATAAGTGATTCAGATAAAAAAATATTTAATTCTCTACAAAGAATATCATCCAAATATAATGATAAAAAGAGAATTTTATTACCTGAAGAATCAGAAAGTGAAGATGTGAAAGGAATAATAAATGTAGTTAGATATAAATATTTAAGTAATTCAAAAGTGAAAAATAGTGTTTCTGATAAAGAAATATTAAAAATATTAGAAAATTATAGAAATGCTTATCCAATAAAAGAAAAGACAAATTCTTTATTAGAATATGAGAAACTAAAAGAAATTGAAAATAAATTATATAATGAAAAAGTATCAAAAGTGTTTTCAGGGAATACAAATAGTAATATATTTGAAAATGTTTATAAATTAAAAAAAAGAGAGAGAATAGATTCTTTTAGACAACCAATTTATAATAAAATTATTCCTCCAAACATAAGAGCTAAAACTTCTAAGAATAGAAGTTATTCAAAAAAGAAAAATGAAAAAGAAGAAAGTAAATTTGGTCCTTTTTTACATTCTAATACAGAAGCTTTTTATAAAACAATTGAAGTTGATAATCCTATTATTAAAAAGTATTTAGAAAATATTAATTTTTATGGTCCTTATTTTTCTTATTGTCCTCCTTGTAAAAGAAGAAATATGGAGTTTTATAAAAAAATGAATGAAAATAATGCAATTGAACTTATGAAATATTTAAATAAAATTAGAGGAGATAATGAAGTTATTAAATCTAATATGAAAAAAAAAAATACTAGTTTAAAGAAAAAACCTTTAAATTATGTTAATACTTCTCATACTAATCATAATAATAATTCTCAAAGTTTTAACAGTGATTATTCTAAAAGTATTGGTTCCAATTCTTTACAAAAGAATATATTAAATTATTAATAAAGATTTATTTTAAAAGTTAAACAATTTGATTTTTTTATTATTCCCAATTATTTACTTTAAAAATGAGATGATTAATATAAAAAAAATTTAAATATTAATTTTTAAAAAGAAAATAAATATTATTTTTCAGTTGTTAATAAATTATTTCCTGGAAGAGGTAAATATACAATAGGATAATTAATATTTTCTCTAGGAGTATGCATCATTTCATCTAATTTAATTCTCATTTTTTTTCCTCCTCTTGAATATAATTTAGAATTTCTCATTTGTACTTCATTAAAATTACTTAAAGTTTTTCTCATATTTAAAAAATCATTTTTAAAATTAGTAAAAGTAGAAAACATAAATTTTTCTTCTTTTTTATTTAATTTCTCTTTATTTTCCTTTTCTTCTTTTTTCAAATTATTATTTTTATTATCAAAAAAACTTAAAGGAGTAAAATGATGAATATAACCATCTTTAGGAATATCAACATTATTTACATTATTTAATTTAGTATTTATTTTTCTTAAATATGAAGTTCTATCTGTAAAATCTCTATAAGAGGAAATATCACTTTGTAAAGGAAATTCTTTTTTTATTTTATTTAAATTATTATCTTCTTCTTTCATTTCTAAATCTTTTTCTATTTTATATTTTATTTTTGAATCTATTGTTTTCTTTTTTAATTCTATTGGATTTATTTTTAAATTTATATTAATTATTATTTCCTTTCCTTCCATATTTCCAAATGTTGATACTCTTCTTAAATTATGTTCATTTTCATGAATTGTTGGTCCTATATATTTTATATTATTTAAATCAATTTTTGATTTTAGTTCTTTTATTTCTTCAGCAGATAAAATCATACTTTTTTCTTCTTCTTTATTCTCTTCATTTTTTTCTCCTTCTTCTTCTTCTTCTTCATCTTCTTCTTCTTTTCTTCTTCTTTCTTCTTCTTCTTTTCTCTTTCTCTCTTCTTCTTCTTTCTTTCTTCTTTCTTCTTCTTCTTCTTCTCTTATTCTATCTTCTTCTTCTTTTACTCTTCTTTCTTCTTCTTCTTTTATTTTCTTCTTCACTAAAACTTTATATAAATCTATCATTTCTTTTGTTTCATTTGTTTTATTCATATTTGAATTATAAATACTTTTTTTAAATGCAAATTCTTTCATTGCTTTTATTCTTTCTTCTTCATTTCTTTTTTCTTTCATAAATTTATTTTTTTCAATATTAATATCTTTTTCAACTGTTAAATAATCATATTCATATTTTGGTCTTACAAAAGAATAAGAACTTTTTTGTTCTTTATTAAAATTTAATCCTGTTCTTCTAAACCAATCACTTCCAGTATTAATTTCAATTTTATTTTTTTTATAAAATGTATCATAAAAAGTAGAAGTAGCAGATATATTATCTCTAAAAGAAGATAAAGTATTATTAAACCCATTTTCTTTATAATAATAATTTAAATTTATCCCATCTTTAAAAGCAAATTTAATTTCTTTAGTTGCTTTACTTTCAATTTTTTTTCTCTTAAACTTTTTTATTCTCTTGTTTGCATTTTCATAACCTTTAATATCAGTTCTATGTTCATTTATTTCTTTTAATGTAACATAATGTTCTTCAATTACTGGTTCTTCATCTTCAATTTGATCTAAATTTGGTGTTGTTCTTTCTTTCATTTCTTTCAATTGAAGAAAATTATCAAATCTATCATTATACCAATTATATATTTTTCTTATTCTTTCATTTCTATTCTCTTTTAATCTCATATTTAATGCATCTATTACTAAATTCTCTAATTTACTGTTTATTTGAAATTTAAATGTGTTTTGAATTTCTCTTAATTTTAATGGGTTTGTTATTGTATTTGCAACTTCTTCTTTATATTCGTTAAATTTAATCAGTTCTTGGGATAATATTTTTAACTCTTTTGGAGGATTTTCTTTTAAACATTCTTCTAATAATGGAATTAATGGTGAGTTAAATATTATTTTCTTTTTTTGCTGTTTTTCATTTTGGAATGGCTCATTTTCATCATACGCATCCATTTATTTTATTTTATATTTTAGAGAAAGAAAATAAAAAATTTAATTTCTAAAACTGAAAGAAAATATTTAAAGGAATAAGATATTAATATTATTAATTAAGATAATGAAAATAATTTAATCAAAATATTTCTTTTGATGATATAATAGAAATATCAATAAATGAAAAAAGAAAATAAATCATTAAACAAAAGTTTAATTTTGAAATAAAGTATTTTTCTATTAATCTTAATATTACAATAGAAAACTAAATAATTGAAAGTGAAAATGAATAATTAATGAATATAATATTTTAAATATAATCCTAAAATTAAATCATGTTCCATTTAGTTCAATGAATTAAATCATAAATTGTCGGAAATATTATTTAAGATAATAAAAGGATGAATGATCTTATATCTTTCTCTTAATTCTAAATAATACAAAATTCATGTCCTGTAGAAGATGAAATGGATAGACAAGAAAGAAAAGTATATTTTGAAGAAAATTATAATAAATAAAAGGATATGAAAATATCGTGACAATATATTTGATGAATAAAAGAATAGAAGAAGTATATTTACAAAATTATTCAACAATTAGAAGAAATAAATGAATTATTTCTTCTTTGATATCTATAATTTTATTAAAAAATAATAATCAAAGGTTCTTTTTCATTAATAAACAAAAAATTATTTTATTAACAATAGATTTAGATTGATAAATAGTAAGAATAATATGTGACTTTTATTTAAAAAAATAAAAACAAATAAAAATTCGGATTTTTAAAATATTTGATTAACATTTTATGCTTGTTTTTAAGAGCAAAATAAATTATTAATAATTTTATTATTAATTAATTGCTATTTTTTATTCTCAAAAATATTATTAATTTCAACTAATTTTATATTAAAAATAAAAAATAATATGAATAATTGTTATACAATTGTTACAATTAAAAATTTTCCAAGTAGAAATGAAATATTACTTTTCTTTAATAAATTTATTATTACTAATAAAATAAATTCAGATTATAAAATAGAAAATACTTCAAATTGTATAAATTTAAAATTTTTAGAATCAGATATAGGATATTTATTTGTTGAACAATTAAAAACATCTATTATAAATAATGAACTTTATAAAAATTTATCAATTAAAATAACAGAAAAACAAAGTAAATTAAAATCAAAATCAACTTCAAATATTTTTTCAAAAAGAAATAAAGGAATAATTCCTATTTCAAATAGTTCTAATTTAACATTATCAAGAAATAAAATAACTGATAATTCATATTATCATATTCATATGTTAGATATATCTAAAAAAGCTGGAGTCATTACAAATTCTTCTCCTTATATTAATTTTTTACATAAAGAATATCTTGATAAAATTGAAAATAAGAAAAAATGGGTTTGTAATAAAGATTTTATTACCTCTGTTGGAAGAGCAGAAAATAATAAAAATATTTTTATTATTAAAAATTATGTAAATATTACTCCTTCAAATTCTCCTCTTTTATATAAATTCAGAAATGAAAATAAAACAAAATGGATGTCAAAAAAAGGGTTTATTCTTTATTAAGAATATTTATATTTAATTTATATTTTTTTTATTAGTATATATTATGAGATTTATATTAATATTTAATTGATAATATAAACCAAAAAAAATATAAATAAAAAATAAAACTTTTTTTTTATCTAATAAAATCTAAAATATAAAAACAAAAAAAAATATAAATTGTATAAATTTTATAGAATTTAAAATGGATGAAAAAATAAATTTTTTAGATAATCCTTTATGTCAATATCCTTATAATAAGCCTAAAAATTTAGAAAAAAAAGTAATATTAACAGAAACAGAAAATAAAATATTTGAAATAATAAAAAAAACCTTAGAAAAAAATAATTTAAAGACAATATGTAGAGTAGCAGGAGGATGGGTAAGAGATAAATTATTGAATAAAAACAGTATTGATATAGATATAGCATTAGATAATATGAAAGGATATGATTTGGCTAAATTAATAAATAAAGATTTATATCCTGATAAAGACAAAGTAGGTTTAATTAATCAAAATTCAGAAAAAGGAAAACATTTAGAAACTGCAACAATACCAATTCATCATATATGGATTGATTTTGTTAATTTAAGAAGTGATAATGATAATATTTTTGGTTCTGCTAAAGAAGATTCTGAAAGAAGAGATTTATCTATTAATTCATTATTTTATAATATTAATTCAAATGAAATTGAAGATTACAATAATGGCTTTAAAGATTTAGAAAATGGTATTATTCAAACTCCTATTCAACCTTATTTAACTTTTAAAGATGATCCTTTGAGAATTTTAAGAATGATTAGATTTGCTATTAAATATCAATTTTTAATTCATGATGATATTAATACTTGTATTTTAAAATATAATGATGAATATAAAAATGCTTTTATAAATTCAATTTCTAATGAAAGAGTTCAAAAAGAATTATCTTATATTTTAAAATTAAAATATTCAAATGCTGGTATTTATTTAATTTATAAATATAATTTAATTGATGCTGTTTTAAAATTAGAAAGTTATAATAATAAAGAATTAAATGATAATCTTAAAAATGAGATAATTAAAACGATTAATGTTTTTTTAGTTGGATATTATATTGCTCAAGAAAATAATTTTTGTGAAAATGATGAATATAATAAAGATGATAATTTTAGATTAACTTTTCATTTATTATTATTGACGGTTTCATTTAGAAATTTCAAGGTAAAAACAGGAAAAGAAATACACTCAGTAAGTCAATTAATTCTTAAAGATACTTTAAAATATTCAAGTGATCAGATAAAAGAAAATTTAATTATGACTTCAAGTATAGATGAATTTATGAAGATTGTAAATGATGGTAATTATAATAGATTAAATTCAGGAAGAATTTTAAGAAATATTCAATATAAAAATATTCCTAAATTATTTATTACTTCAATTGCTTTGGAATATATAGAAAAAAGGAATTTGAATGAAATTATAATAGAAGTAAATAAAAATATATTAGGGGAAATTTTTATTAAATATAATAAATTCAATGAATATATTAAAAAAGAGAATTTATTACATTTGGATGAATTAAAACCTTTATTAAATGGAAAAGAAATAATTAAAGAATTACAAATAAAACCTGGGAAAGAAATAGGATTTTTATTACAAAGTTTATTAGATAAACAAATTGAAAGTCCTGACTTTACAAGAGATTGTGCAATTGATTTTTTAAATAAAAAAAGAGAAGAAATAAAAGATTCATTTACAGAATCAACAAAAAAAGAAAAAAAGAAAAAAAAATAAAAAATAAAAGAAAGAAATTAAGTATTTTATACAATTATTACTTATATATGTTATAATTATATATTTTACCCAATTAAATATTAAATTAATTAAATTTTAACAATATATATATTAAAATCTAAAAAATGAAAATTTTAAAGCCAAAACCAAGGATTTTAGTATATGAAAAACTAAAAGGAACTCCTCAATTTAAGAAATTAATGACAAAATATAAAATTCAGAAAAAACTAAGAAAAATAACAAAAGAAACAATAATAGATCAAATAAAAAATGAAATGGAAAAAAATGAATCTGACGATGATTATATTATGAAAGAATTAAAAAAATATAAGATAAGTAAACAAGAAATGATAAATGTATATGGCTCCAAAGCAATGGAAAGACCAAATAATGACTTTGAAAATATACAAAAAAAAGTTAGAAATAAAGTGAAATTAAGAAAATTAAGTTTTTTTGTTTCTCCTTTATTTAATCCTTCTCAATTAATAAAAACTCATTATGATAATAATTATTTTAATATTAGAAATAATAATTTTATTAATCTTCCATCAATATTCCCTAAAAAAAGAAATTTTAGTTTGAGAAATAATTTAAGAGAAGTAGATTTTAGTGATTTTTCAGAACCTAGTTCAGAAAGAATTAATTTAACAAATACAAGATCTGTTACAAATTGTTCCTTTCCAAAAAAATTAGGTAATTCTGTAAGTGCTAAATCTCTTTTAGATAGTTTAGATAATATTAAAAATGAATATATCAATTCATCAAGATTTATAACAAATTATTCGAAAATAGATAAAATAATTTTCGAAAGAAAGAAATATAATTATAATAATATTAATAATAAATTTATTGAAAAAATGAAAAAATAAATATTATTCTTTAATTATAATTTCTAAAATTTATCTATTTAATTCATATTTAAATTCTTAATAAATTTTTAAAAGTTAAATAAAATGAAATTTCAATTTGAGTATTCAACAGGCTTAAATTTTGAATATAATTATACGAAGAGAGATTATAAATTAGAGAATAATATATTAACAGTTAAAAAAAATCCAATTATACATTTTCATGAATTTATAAATCAATCTTTATATGAAAAAGAAGAGGATAATAATATTGATAATTGTAAATTTTATAATGAATATATTCAAAAAATAAAAGAAGAAATTTTAGATTCAATTTCAGAAGATTATAAAAAGTTAAATAAAAAAGAAAATGTGTTAAATATAATAAAAAGAATAAAAAAAGATAATTTAGCTGAAAAAAATAAAATTAATCATTCAATATTTAAAAATGATATTATTGAAATTGAAGATGATAATATTGAGATATCATCAGATGAATTAAATAAATTAATTGAATTAAAAAAATCAGAAGATTTTAATTTTTGTGTTATTTGCGGAAGTAGAGAACATTTATTATGTGATACAGATTATAATTTAAAAAATGGAAAAATTTATGTATCTTTAGATGAAGACATATTTTCAAATAATAAAATAGAATTAAGTGAATCTAAATTAATTAAAAATACAATGTTTTATGATTCAGAAGAAGATGAAGAAATAATTTAAAAATTTTAAAAAAAAATATATAAAAATGAAAAAAAGATGAAAAATAAAAGAATAAAATAAAAAAAAGTAAAAATAAAAATAAAAATAATTAAAAACCGATATTTGGAGAAATTGGGAGTGTGATATTATCAATATACTCAAATGTAGCACTCCCTATCACCATTAAATCACATTTCTTCTTTTTTCTCCATCTCTTTTATAAATTCACCTTTTCTTAATAATTATTATCTTCTATTATCATTTTAGATTTATTTGTTTTATATTTTTTATTATCTTTGATTTTATTCACTTTAATTTTTTTACATGTCTTAATATTTTTAATTAAATTGAATTTTCATATTATTGAATATATCATATATGTGAAATATAAATAAATAAGGAATTTTTCATCCTTGAATGAAATTTCTCTTCCTATTGATATTCCTGATTAATATTTAATATACGATTTACTTTGGATTTATCAGGAATTCAATTGAAAAAAATTATTTAGATCTAATTATTAGAGCTCATCAAGTTGTTGATGATATTTATGATTTTTTTGCTCAAAGACAATTAATTAATTACTATATTATTATGGAGAATTTGACAATTGAGCTGGAATTATGATTATGAAACTTTAAACTTGTTCATTTAAAGTTCTGAGACCTGTTGAAAATTTTAAAAAATAAAGATTTTATTTTGTTTATTTTTGTTAGTTTAAAATTTTTTTTTAAATGGGTAAAAAAGTTTACTTTGGTTTATTGTTTTTAAAATTGATTATTAATATTATATTAAAAATGTTATAAAGGAGATAATTAATAGAATAAAAAAAATAAAATTAAAATATTTTATTTGTTAAAAAAACAATTATTTATTTTAAATAAAAAATTTATTATAGTAATCTGGTAATTAATTCATTA
>JAJJLU010000482.1:0-38008 GCA_023807065.1 Isotricha intestinalis | reverse complement strand
CCAATCCCCAATCCCCAATCCCCAATCCCCAATCATTTTCATTTAATAAATCCCATTTTTCTTTTGTTAATTTTTCATTATTATAATATATATTATATTTATTTAATATATTTGATTTTATTTCTTCTTCATTCATACAAAATATTATATCTTCTAATAAACTAACATCATCTATTTTTCTTATTTCTTCATATTTTTTAAAATAAAAGATTATTACTTTTAATTTCTTTATATTTATTTTTTCATTATTTTCTTTTTCTAAATTATTAATTATTGATTTAAAAGAAGAAAAAAATTCAAATCCTTTATTAAAATAAAAAAAAGATTCTTTTATATCTTCAATTAATTCAATATTTTCTGAATTAGGAAAAAAAATATTAAAAATGTGTTTCATATTTCTTTCTTTATATTCATTTTTATCATTTTTATTATAAATAAAAGTAAATTTATAAAATATTTGAATCAAATCAGAAAATAATCTATTATATTGATATTCTATTGTACCTAAGAAAGGAGGAAATTTTAAATCTTCTTCTTCAAATTTATAAATTTCTTTTAATAGTTTTATTTTATTTTGAAAAAATAAAATTATTTCCTCTTCATTTAATTTATCATTTGATATAATTAATTGAAATTCTTTTAATATATTACTAAATTTTAATTTTGGTTTTATTTTAATAAAATTTATTTCTTCTTCATTTAATAACTTTAAATTTAAATTCTTTGAAATTTCTTCTAATAATTCAAATTTAAGTGAAAATTTCAATATATTATATTCATTTATAATTTGATTATCTGATAATTTATTTTCTTTTTTATTATCAATAAACAAATTGTCTAAATAATCTTTTGATATTTCACTTGAAATTTTTAAATGTTTTATAATTTTCTTTTTTTCTTCTATTGTATTACATTGATTATATTTATTTTTATATAATTTAAAAAGAAGAGTAAAAGGTAAAATTTCTTTGTCTTTTATTTGTTCTAATAATATAATTTCTTCATTTGTAAAATTTTCTTTTTCTGAAATTTTTTTGTTCATCTAAATTTTTATTTTTTTAATTTTTTAAATAGTTCAAATTTAAATAAATATTATATCAAAAATAATATTTAAGAAGAGAAAAATAAATAATAAAATATATTTTTAAATTTAAATATATGATATAGTATTTTTTAAAAAATCAAAATTAAAAAATAATATTATCAAATAAAAATTTTAATTAATAATTAAATTATATATAAATTAATAATAATAATAAAATTTCTTTTATTTCATATTATTTAAAAAATTTTTAATTTGATTGACTTTAGAATTATAAACTTTATGATTTAACAATAAATATTCAATTTCTCCTGAAGGATTCATAATTAAATTTCCTTTATTATCTTTAATCATTCCATTATAATCATTAGCTTCATTTTTCATAAATTTTTGAGTAATATCATCTTCATAAATTTCTTTCTTAATTTTATTATTATTCATCATACTACTTTTTGCTCTTTGTTTATCAAAAGGTGTTTTATAATTATTATTTTTATTATTATTATTTTTCTTTTCTGGATTTTTTAAAGTTGTATAAATTCTTCCTAATTTTCTCTCATTCTTATTTTCTTCTTCTTTATTAATTTTTGTTTTTTTATAATTTGAATATTTTTTCTTCTTTTCTTCATTTTCTTGTGCCAATTGTCTTAAAAATCCTATTCTACTATAACCATTATTATTATTATTATTATTATTATTATTATTATTATTATTATTATTATTTAAATTGATTTTATTTGATGATGCACTTTTTATTCTTCTTTCATTTTTAATGTTATTGTTCATATTTATATTTTCATTAATTTCATCTTTTTCACTTAAGGAATCATATAATTGATCTTTTATAATTTCACTATTTTCTTTATTTATTTTTAATTGATTTCTAATTTTATTTTCTTTTTCTTCATTTTTTTCTTTTATTTTTTCACTATATTCTTTCATTCTATTTTTAACTTTTTCTTTTTCTTCCCATTCTTTTGTTCCTATATTTGGACCTAAACCTCCTCTTTTTTTATTTATTCCTTTATCATTCACATATTTTTCTTTATATTCTTTTAATGATTTTGGTTTATAATTTACTGATTTATTTACTTTTTTCTTTGTTTCTATTTTTTCTTCTTGAATTGGATTAATAAAATTATTATTTGATATATTATAATTTATATTATGCATATTATATTGATTTGGATTTTGAATTGGTACTTGATTAGGAAAATTAAAAGGCATTGAATAAGGATATGGAGATATATATTGCTGCGGAAATGTTATTTGAGGATATATATTATTAGGAATTGGATAATATATATTATTTACATTTTCAGAAATTTGAGGATTTAAATTCATATTTTGAGAATTTATATTTTGATTATTTATATTTTGAGGATTTATACTTTGGTTATTTATATTTTGAGGATTTATGTTTTGATTGTTAATTATTTGAGGATTTATATTTTGGGAATTTATATTTTGAGATTGGTTTTTATTTGGATTAAAGGTTAATGAGTTTATATTATTTTTATTCATTTCATCATTATTTTTATTATTTGGTATATAATTTGTAAGGTTTGAATTTATTTTTTCAAATTGATTTGGTTTAAAAGTTGCTTCTGCAATATTATTCATATTATTATTGTTAATTTCAGTTTCTTTTTGAAATGTTTGAAAATTATTTAATATTTCATTTTGATTAACATTAATAATTTTAATAGGTGAAATCATATCAATTTCTCCTTTAGAAATTTTATTTTCTTGTTTAATAACATTTTTATTTAAATTACTTTTTTTATAATTATCATAAGTATAATTATTATTATTTTTTAAATTATCATTTTTTTTCTTAATATCATCTTTATTTTTAGATGAACCGAATTTTCCAGTTTTATTATTAGTATTATCATAAAAATTATTAATTAAATTAGCATCATTAGCTAAATCATTTAATTGTTGTTGAGAAATATTATTTTCTTTTTCAGCTTGATTCATAATATCTTTTGGTGCATTAATATCAATATCATCACTTAAAGAGTCTTTTTCATATTTTGAATATTCATCTTCTTCTTCTTTGATAACATGATTAAATTTATTTATTGGTTCTTCTTTTTTTATTTGACTTACTAAATTTTCATTAAATACACTTGGAACTTTTTTACCTGGTCCAATTATATTATAATCATTATTTGTTGCTATTGATAAATCTATTTTATCATAATTATTCAATTCATTTTGTTGATATGTAAAATTTGAAGTGTTTAAACTTAAATTATCTAAATTATTATAATTGTTATTTTGATTATTATTTAAATTATTATTTAAATTATTATTATCTTTATTTAAATTATTATTATTATTCATATATGGATTTGATTTATTAATATTAAGATTTAAATTTTGCATTTTTCTTATTGAAATTTGTTCATTATCATCATCATTATTCTTTAAATCTAAAATTATATTATTATTAAATTGTTGATTTTCATTTAAATTATTATTATTGTAAACATCATCAATATTTATAATATTATTTTCAATTGGATTTGAAATTTGGTTTTGAATTAAATTATTATTTTTATTAGTATTATTCAGTATAGGAGAATCCCAATCACTTAATTCATCAAAATTTATTCCTTTTTTAGCTTTTATTACACTATTATCATTTATTTCTTTATTTTTGGGATTTTGGATAATATTATTTTCTTTTTTATTATTATATATAGTATTAGAATTACTTTTTAAATCATCTTCTTGTTTTAATTTCTCTTGAAACATTTTAACATAAGTTGAAACTTGTTTTTTATTATTGTTCGTTTTCATCAAAAAAATATTTTAAAATTAAAAAAAAATATACTTTAATATTCAATTTGGATTCAGAATAATTATTTTAATATAAAAAATTTATGAAATAAAAAAAATAATGTTTAAAAATTAATTAATTTAAATATATTTATTATAAATCAAAATTGAATTGACTTGATGAATGATAATTTAAAATAAGAGTATAAGAAATAACCCAACAAGCAAGAAAAAGAGGAATACTCACATTTAATCCTTCCATAAAAACTTCACTCTGATAATCAATGTCATCAGAAGAAATAAATTTGCTGAAATAAAATGAAGTTAAAAATATTGAAATAATGAAAAAACTAAATAATTAAATTTTATCTTACCCTATAATAGTCATAAAGCCTTTAAATTTTAATATACCAAATATTATTCCAAATATTATACTTATTAATACTTTAAACCAAAAGACTTTATCTAATTTTTCATCTTTTGTTAATTCTTCTTTTGAATTCTTCATTAATTTTTCATTGTCTGCCATTCTTTTTAAAAATGAATAGATTTAAAATAATATTTTTTCAATTTTAAAAAAATTATTTCTTTATTCATTTTTAATCAGTAAATTCTCTTGAATAAAGAATAAAAGAATGCATAAAATAATCTATATCACTAAAATTCAAATTATTAAAAATATTAGAAGTATAATATTCATTTATTCTTCATAATTTATTTATTAAATTCTCATTTCCTATTCTTTTAATATTTTTTCCTATAAATTATTATAATATAATTAGATATAAAACTTTTAAAAAATTAAAAATTTTCATTTTATCTATAGAATAAATTATTAAAAGCTAAAGCAATACATGCAATAGAAACAAAAGGACTTAATCTATCACCAATTACACTAAAAGTTCTTATCATTCCAGTAAAACCTTCTTTACATTGTTTTATTGATTTAAAAGTTCTTCCTAAATATGTACTAAAACATATTAATAAAACTAACATTGTAAGCATACTTTGAAAATTAAATAAGGCACTCTAAAAATTTTTATAATATTTATTTCCTTACCATTTTTATTTAAATAAATTATCTATAATCATTTGATAAAAAGTCTAAGAAACTTAGAGAACAATAAGAGGAAATAATAAGAGAAATTTTTCTTATTAAAAACCCTGAAAAAATAAATAATTTAAAGTAAAATTTAAAATTTAAAACTAAGAATGGGGACAAAATTAATGAAGTTTTTTTATTTCAAGATACAATTTAATTAAAACATAAAAAATAAATAAAATAAAAATATAAATTTATTATATAAATAAAAATGTATATATTTCAAACTGAAAAAAAATATATTTATTTATAATTTGAAACTAATATTATTTTTATATAATACGATTTTTAAACAAAATACTAGAGGATTATTTATTGATTAAGGAATAATATTTAAAATGTTTCATATGAACTTCCAGAATAATTTGTAAATCCATCTTCTTCTTCTTCATCATTTTTGAATTTTTCAATTTCATCATTTTCATTTTTCTTATTAATATATAATAATTTATAATTTGACACCATTGAAAATAAAATACAAATTGAAGTAAATATTATTATGCCTTTATAACAGATTTTAAAAGAATTATTATATAATTTTATTGTCTCAATAAAGCTAATTTGATATAATAAAGTTAAAATACAAAAAATAATATCATTATAATAAGTTAATAATATAATTGAAATTATTGTTAACATAAAAATAAAAATATAATTATTGAATATTATCATATATGAATTAATAAATATAATAAATGAAAAACAATATAAAGCACTAAGTGATAAAGATAAAGAACAATAATTGAAAAATTTATGAAAAATATAATTTTCTTCTCTTTTTTTAAAAAGAAAATATGAATAAGAAAGAAAAATTAAAGCTAAAAAAGAAAGAATAATCATACCAATATTTTTATAATAATAATTTTCAGGTATGAAATATAAGAAAAGAAAATAAATTACATAAATAAAAATAGATATTATATAAAAATATGAATAATGATAAAAAATAATTATTTTTACATCTTGAGCAACCGTTAAGTTTTTAATGGAAATATTTCTAAAAAGAGTAATACTTAAAAATATACAAATAATAATATTAATTGATAATTGAAAATTGTTATATTTGTTTTTTTCATAAATTAAATGATATAAATATAAAAAAATTGAAGAAATTAAAATAGATATTCCTATCATATTTAGATAACTTATACAATATAATTCAGTTGATTTTTCTTCATCATCAAATCCAAAATTTTGAATTAAATTATCTTTTGAATTTTTTATTAAATCTCCTAATTCGATGTCACTACTATTTTCGCTTTTTTCTTCTTCATAATAAAAACTTAATTTTGAGTTCATATAAAATATTTATAAAAATATTCGTTTAATTTTACTTAAAAAAAATAATAATAAAAAAATAAAAAACAATTAAATATTTTTTTAATTAATTTGATAAAATATAATCTTTAATATAGATTTATATATGTTTTTAATTTTAAAAAATTTTGAGAAAAATAAACTTCCAATATTTAAAAATAGTTATTTATTATATTTCTCATATTATTTTTCTGAATTTTTTTATTAATTTTTCCTAAAAAATCTTCTTTTTCAAAATGAAATAAAAAAAAATAATAATTTAAACCTCAAAATATTTAATTTACTTTTTTTTATATTTAATATATTTGTAAAATAATTAATATTTCTAATTTAAAAAAACAATCTTTAAATGAAGTTAATAGAATGGATTAAAACATGTTATTCAAACCAAGAAATAAAAAAAAAAGAAGTGAATTTAGAAATACCATCAAATCTCAATATAACAATAAAAAAAGAAGAAGAAAATAAAAATATTAAAATTCAAAATAAAATAAATAATAACATAAAAGAAAAAAATACATCAACTTCTCCAAATAATAAAAATGTAACAGTTCAAAAAGAATGTTCTTCAAATTTTAGTGAAATGGATTTTTCTCCAATAACAAATAATCCAAATAATAATGATGATAATAATACTTTTATTCCTCCGCGAGTTGGGTCTTTAAATAATCAAAAAAAAAAAAAACATTCTCATTTTCCAAAAAATAATCCTGATAAATCTGAATTTGATAAAGATAAAAAAATTAAAAAAATTAGAAATCATTTAATGGAAGATTTATTCTAGCAAAAAAATAAAATGCTAATTTGAAATTCTTATTAATTAAAAAAATTAAATTTATAAAGAGTATATAAATAGTATTCATATAATTATAAATTTAAAAAAGTTTTTTTATTTACTTTAGCATTAATAAATTTTTAGGAATAAATTTAATTGAAAAATTTTTTTTATAAGTGAAATTTTTGAAGATTTATATTAAATAATTAAAGGAAAGATATTAAAAATAAAATACTATTATGTTTGATAAAAATATTAATATTTCAACTATAAATGAAATTAAGAAAAATATTTTATTTTTTATTTAAAAAAAAATTTATTTTATAAATTTATATTTTCTTGAGTAAAATAATTTTGTTTTTGAATTTGTTCTAAAAGATATTTTTTAAGAATATTTTTTTGTTCTTCTATTAATAATTTTCTTTGAAATTCTTCTTTATTCATATTAAATTGTACAAATTCTATTGAAGGTTTTTTATTATGATTAATTTCTTTTGATAAAATTTTCTCATTGAAAATTTTCTCTTTTTTTAATTTTTGTTCTTCTTCTTCTTTTAATTTTCTTTGATTTTTTATTTCTTCATTTTTTATTATATTTTTCTTTTTTTCAATAATATTATTTATTTTCTCAATTTTAAAATCACAATTTTTTCTTAAATCTTTTTCTTGTTTAATCATTAAATTAATTCTTCTTTTAATAATATTTGTTTCTTCGATTATTTTTTTTCTTTCTTGAGAAACTAAATGAATTTTCCTTTGTAATAGTTTTATATCTTCATCTAATTTTTCATCATCAATAATATTAGTTTCATCCTTTATATTATTCATTAAAATTTAAATGCTTATATAAAATATTTTTTAAAATTTTAAAATTTAATCATATTATTTCAAAGTTAAATTTAAAAAATTAATTTAAATGATTTTTTAAATTTAATTAATTTAAATTTTGATTTGAAAAAAAATTTTAAGTAAAATTATACATATATACTTCACAAATTTTCTTTTCTTTTTCTTTTAAATCTGAATTTTCTTTTTCTAATATTTTAATTTTTTTTTCATTTTTTAAAATAGCTAAATTATAATGATTATACATTTCATTAATATTTTTTTCAAAATTTTTTTTTATTTTCTGAATAGCATTTTTAAATCCTTTCTTATCATTTTGTAATTCTTTTTTTAAATTATTTAAAGTTTTAATATAATTATCAGCTAATTGATTACATCTTTGTTTCCAAAGTTGAATTTCTAAATAAGTAGTTGAAGGAATATTATTTTCATTATTTTTTAAAGAAATAGTTTGAGCATTATTTAATTGATTTTTTAAACTTATAATTTGTTTATCTAAATTATTTACTTGTCTTTTCATTTTTGAATTTTGTTTATTTATTGAATCTTCTGTTTCATTATAATATATCATATCATTTTTTTCAATTATTTGATTTGAAGATTTTCTATTATTATTATTTAACATTATATCTAATTTTTTTATTTCATTTTCAAGTTCTAAATTCTTTAACATTAACATTTCTTTTTCTTTTTCTAAAGAAGATAATTTATTTTTATATTTATCATCATCAAAAGTTGAATTAAAATAATTATTATTATTCATATAATTATCATTAATATTTGAAGGAAAATTATTAATTTGATTACAGTTATTAAAATTTTCTTTTCTTAAATTTTCTTTAAAAGATAATAATTTTTTTTCAAGTGATTCAATAGAAGGAATTGCATATTCATAATTATTATTATTACTACTATAAAAATAATTATTTGAAGTTGTAGTATTAAAAGTAGAAGAATTATTTATTGAAAGATTTTTTGTTTTAATATTTTCATTAAATCTTATTTTATTATTTGGTGAATAATTAATTTTTGATTCTATATTTATTGGATAATTCACTTTTGATGGAGTGTAATTTAAAGAAAGAGATGATAAATCTTTATTATAATTTAATAATCTTTCTGAAGGAAATAAATCTGATTTTGTTGATGAAAATGACTTCATTTATTTAATATAATTATTATAAATAAAAATATTTAAAAAAATAATATAATTTATTTTCTTCAAATTTAAAAAAAAATAAATCAAACTTTTTCAAAAGTATTTAAAATAAAATAACCATTAAAAAAAAAATTTTTATTCATCATTTGGAACTTCTTCTGCGAAATTCTCTTCATTTTTTTCTTCTTGATTTTCATTTTTATTATTTTGTTCTTCTTGATTATTTTCTTCTTGATTATGTTCTTCTTGATTATTTTCTTCTTGATTATGTTCTTCTTGATTATTTTCTTCTTGATTATTTTCTTGATTATTTTCTTCTTGATTATTTTCTTCTTCCTTTTTTTCTTCTTGATTTTCTTCTTGAGCATTTCCTTTATTTTCTTCTATTTTTTGTCCATCAACAATGTTAGCTCCTTTTTCTTCGTCTTCAATATATGCTTCAAGAACACTTTCATTTCCTTCTTCTCCTTCATCTTTCTTTTCTTCTCGCTCAACTCCATCATCTTCTTCTCCTTCATTTTTCTTTTCTTCTCGTTCAACTCCATCATCTTCTTCTCCTTCATTTTTCTTTTCTCCTCCTTCATCTTTCATTTCTTCTCCTTCATCTTTCTTTTCTCCTCCTTCTTCCTTCTTTTCTTCTCTTTCAACCCCATCATCTTCTTCTCCTTCATCTTTTTTTTCTTCTCCTTCTTCTTTTTTTTCTTCTTCATCTTTCTTTCCAAATTGTTCAGTTTCATCTTCTGCTTTAATTTTATCTTTTTCTTCTTTTTCTGTATAATTTAAAGGTTCAATTTTCTTTTTTTTCTTTTTTTTAAATTTTCTTTTCTTTAATTTAGGAATATCCCCAAATTCACTATAAACTTTATAACTTCCAGGACCAGGAAAATTATCTTTCCTTCCTCCGAAAGTAGTGAGAGGTCCCATTGTGATCATTTTACTAGAGCCATACTTACTATTAAAAAGAGGTCTCCCGATTAATCCTCTAATTTTATATTGATTAGGAGCAGGATTCTTATTATCTATAAACATTATTAAAAAAAAAATATGTCTTACATTTATAATTAAATCTCTTATCCTTATATAAACTGAAATTAACAGGTCTAGTATTTTCAATAGTACTAACAGGTACTAATCCATCACCATTAATTTCCAATTTATTTTCATAAGTTCCTGGTCCAGGAAATCCTCTTCTTCCTTTATTTTCATCTACAAAAGTTTTAGGAGCCATACTATATTGTGGATTTTCTTCTCCTAAAGTTTCTTTTACATGATAAGTTCCAGGACCAGGAACACAAGAATCAGCTTGCATACTATTAGGATTAAATACTTTCTTATAAACTTCTCTTGGTTGACCTAAAGAATACATTGGTCCTATTTGAGTTCCTTCATCGAAATCTCTTTTTACTTTGTAAAAAATGGGAGCTCTCTTTCCTTTTGTAAAATCACTCCTTTCTCCCCATCCCATTGTCGTTGTTCTAATCATCTTTGTAGAAGGAAGCTCATATGCTATTGGACGGTTTGTCGGCTTCAGGTCACGAAAACGATCTGCCTTTGGAAATGTATATAACATCTTAGCAAGAGATTTATTCCATTGGGCATCACATACTTGCTGCTTTGTTAAGGGAGGTAAGTTTGTCATTTTTTTTTGGGATTTTTTTTGTTTTTTTTAATTATAAATTAAAAAAATAACTTATTTTGTTTTAATTGTTTTTTTTTTTGAATCGTATATTAAAAATATTACTTATTTTGATTTGGTTTCTCTTTTTAAGAATATATTATTCTTTCGTTTAATTTAGGATCACAATTAGTCAATTAAAAGAAAAAAGTAAAAAAAATTCAAGTATTATAATTCATCTAATTAAAATATCAAATTTTTTAATTTTTAATTTTAATTTTAACTAAATAATTTATTGATAACCTTGTTTGACATCATCAGGTAATAAAGTTAAAACAAATTCAACGTATTCTTTTTTAGCATCATTTTGACTTTTTCCTTTCAAAGCATTCCATGCTTCCCATTTAGATTTTCCTTTCAAATCAAGCATTCCTGGTTTATCTGTATTACAGTCACCAACAGTTCCTTGTTTATATAAACCGTATAATTTAAGTAATTGATCATTGGATAAATTTTTTCCATGAGTTTTAATGTCAGCACAAGCTTTATCAAAATGCTTTTCCATTTTTATTAATAAATATGAATTTGATATTTAATTATATATTAAAATTGTCAAAGGTAAAAAAAGTGATTAAATAATAAAAAATACTAATTATTTAATTTTTTTGTAATTTAATATATATATTAATAAGATATCAATCACTTTTTTTTCATGATAATTTTCCACTTAATTTATAAATATAAATATGTTTTTAATATTTTATTTGAAAAATATGTTTTTGATTATTTCAATATAACAAGTTTAAGAATTTAATATATAAATAAAAATTTGAAATATTTTTTCCTCAATTAAAATATTAATTTTTTAATATTTAAAAAATGAACAAAGAAAAAGTAAAAAATGATATTATTACTCATTTAAAAGATGAATTTCCAAAATATACTTTTGCTCAAATAACAACAAGAAATAATTTAATAAAAGAAAATATAATATATAAAACAAAATTTGAAAATATTCCAAAAAATAACAATAAATATAAATTCAAAAAATCAAAAATAATATATAATTTACCTGAGCCAAAAAGTTTTAATCAAAATTTTTTTTGTTATCCAATAGAAAAAAATTTTCTTTCAAAAAGTGAATATACATTAAATTATTTAGAGCCTTTTTCTTCTTTTGAAATTTTTGATAAAACTTTAACAAAATCATTTCAAAAATTATCTTTATTTTATCATTTTTTTCCTCAAACTTTAGGAGATAGAGAAACAATAGATAATAAATATTTTTTTATTTGGGTTTTCATAAATTTAATTATTCAAATAGATAATGAAAACCAAAAAATAATATCAATAAATAAAAATCTAGAAAATAAAAAAAAAACAATTAATTTAAATGATTCAGATGTAATAATAGATATAATAGAAATTTTTTCTAAAATATTAAATAAAGAATTTAAATATTTTTATAGAGTAATATCTCAATTTATAATGACAATTACTAAAAAATTAAATATCGAAAATTGTATAAATAAACCAATGTCAATATTACAATATAGAAAATCATATTGTCCTTTATGTTTTAAATATTTATGTAGACAACATTTTTATGAATCATTCCAAGAATTTCAAAGTGAAGATATGAATGGAATAATATATATAAAAAGTCAATTAAAAAAAATTTCAGGAGAAAGAAATTTTTTCATTAAGAAAGATGATGAAAAAATTGAAAAAAATTTTATTTGCCCTGATAATATTCCAAACAATAAATGTAAACAAAAATATAAAGTATCATTATATAAAAGTAATGGAATAGAAGAAAATCATATAGAAATAATAAATTTAATGTCAAAAAATGATTTTTACATATTAAATTGTTTACTTTCAACAAAAAGTTTTAATAATTCATGTTTTTTTGCTAAATTTTTCAATTATAAATATCCATGTACAACAATAGAAAAAATAATTTTAATATCTCAAGATGAAAAAAATATAAGAGAAATTGACAATTATTTAACATATGAAAAAATGGGAGGAATTATTCTTCCTAAAATTTCAATGGAAAAAATGGAAATAGTGAATATAAAAAAGGATAAAAATCAGAATAAAAATTATAAAAACGAAACATCAAATATAACAATAAATGAAAAACACAAAAAAAATTATATTCCTTGTGATCATTTTGGTTCATGTAAAAAGGAAAATTGTTCATGTTTAAAAGAAAGAGGATTTTGTGAAAAATTTTGTGTATGTTCAAATTCAAAATGTGAATATTTATTTGAAGGATGTGAATGTACTGATTCCTGTGATAAAATAAGTCAAAATACATCATCAAATAAATGTAAATGCATAAAAGAAGGAAGAGAATGTGATCCAGATATTTGTAAAAATTGTAAGAATATAAATTTATGTCAAAATATGAAAATTTATTATAAAAAATATAAAAAAACAAAAATGGGACAAAGTTTAATAATTCCAGGAGCAGGATTATTTGCTGAAGAAGATATAAAAGCAAATGAATTAATAAATGAATATATAGGTGAAATGGTTGAAAAGGATGAATTAGAAAGAAGAAGTATTATTAATATGGCTTTTGAAAGAAATTATGGATTTGAATTAACTGAAGAATTCGATATTGATGCTACTAGATTTGGAAATTTATTAAGATATGTTAATCATTCAAGTTATGGTTATGAAAATTGCTATGCTAGAGAAAAATTCGTTAGAGGTGATATTAAAATTGTCATTTTTGCTAAAAGAAATATTAAAAAAGGAGAAGAATTGTATTTTGATTATCATATGAAAAATAGCCCTTGGGTTCTTAAATATAATAAATTATATGGAGGAAAAGTTAAATAAATTTTTGTTTATTTTTTTTATTTATATTTTTTTTATATAGATTAAACAAATTTTATTTATTTCACTACTATTTATTTTTAAAATAATAATAAAAAAAGAGTTAAAAAAAAAATATATGAATAAATTAATGATTCAAAGAATTATGTAGAGTAAAATTTTTATTCTTAGCATCATGTTTAGGAGCTCCAAATTCATGTTTTCTATTAGTAGGGTCACAATGATATTGTTTATCAATACAAGGTACAGTCCACCAATGATTAGTTCCATGAGCATAATAAGTAGGAATTTCAGCAGCTCTTAGTAAAGCAACAAGTAAATGGGCTTGATCACAACAATTTCCTCTTCCCTCTATTAATGTTTTATATGCTCCTTTCCTTGTATTTGCATAATCTTCATATGCTATGTTATCTCTCACAAAATAAAATATATTCCTTGCTGTTGCTACTAAATCTCCTGGAACTGAAAATTCTTTTGCTTTGTTTTGAATTGTTCCATTTAATACTTCACAAAATTGTGTTTCTCCTTTTGTTGGAAGTTCCATCTTTTTATATGGAAAAATTATTTAGTTTTTTTTATTTAATTTTGGAAAAAAGTAGTGATTAAAATAGTAAAATAAATATTTAATGGTTTATTAAAAATTATTTTTGTTTTTGGGTTTTTGTTTTTTTATATTTCTTTAATATTATTGTATTTATATATTTTTAAATAATTATGTACTTTTTTAGATACTTCAAATTCATAAAAAATAGGAGAAACATTACATTATTTTTAAAAAAAATAATTGATAAATTCCATTTAATTATTTAATAAATAAAACCTAGATTTTAATTTCAAAAAATAACATAATTACATTATTAAACTCAAAGTAACACAAATACAAATCTTTAATTCCAAATTTTGACTAATCATCAAAATTATGACTAAAAACAATACTTTCAACATCATCTTCATCATTTAAAAATTTAATAAAATTATGATTATTAGAATAAGAAAATTTAGTAGATTTAGAATTAACATCAACAACATTATAATCAATAATATCAGTAATTATTTTAGAATTTGTAGTTTCAGTTTTTTTTTTTTTTGCATTTCTTTTAAATTTATTTTTTGAAAATAAACTTACTTTACTTGAATAATGTAAATTTTTATTATAAGTATTTTTCATATTATTTTCTAATTTAATTTTAACTGATTTTTGTCTTTTCATTTTTTTATTTTTTAACTTTGAAAAATTAATAAATAAATCTACCATTTTTCTTAATTTAGAAACGCTTTTTTTTTGTAACTCCATTAATTTTTCTTTTTCAAGATTAAAATTAATTTTTTTTTTTTTTTTCTCACATTTAAGTTTGACTTCTGAAATTTTTCTTTTATCATTAATTTTAATAGAATCTAAATATTTTTCAAATTCCATTTTATTATTCATATAATTTTTTAAACTTTCATCTTCAGAATTTAATAAAGGTCTTGGATTAATTTTTGAAGAATAACTTATACACAAATTTTTTCCTCCATTTATTCTTTTATTTTCCATTGTTATTTTAAAATTATTTATTTTGTATTTTTCATTTATTTCTTCAAAGGATTTACTATTTAATCTTAATAAATTTTTCCCTTTTTCTATTTTCCTTTTTTTCTCTTCATTAGATATTAATAAAAGCAATTTAGTCCTTATTAAATTTGCTTTTTCTTTATTTAAATAAGACATTTTTTTATTATTTTAATTAAAATTTTATTTTATTATTCAAAAAAATATTTGTGATTAATAATCTAATAATTATCTTTTCTTTCTTTTATTTTTTTTTATCAATAATTTTTTTTTATTAAATATAAAAAGAAATTTTATTCTGAATTTTCATTTTATTATTTTCTTTGAAAACTTCTTAATTTAATTACTTTATTTATTTTGAATTTAATATAATAAAAATATATTTAAATTAAACTAAAATAAACAAAAAAAAAAATATTATTTAATTCTATAATTTTTTAATTGTCATTATATTTTTGTTTGAATTAAAATTTTTTTTCAGATATTAAATCCAAAGAATTTTTAGTTGATAATTCATTATTTTTATCTGTAAATTTTTTGATATTCATTTTTTCCATTCTTTCACTAATTAAACTTTTATTATATTTATTGTTATATTTTTTTTTATTACTATAATTTTCATTTTCACTTGTTTTAATTGAATTTAAATGTTCCCTATAATTTTTTATTATTTTTCTTAAAGCATTTAATTTTACATATTCTTGAATTGCATCTTTATCATTATCAATATAGCTTTCTGTAAGATTATTTGATTCTTTAAAATTTAATATATAATCATCATTTGAAACAATAGGAAAATTATTTGAAATAATTTCTTTATTTTTTGTTAAATTAAATTCTATATTATTTTCATTTTTAATTGGACAAACTTTTTCACATGAACATATTTTATTTATTTCATTTCCCATTTTTATTATTCAAATATTTATTCATTAAAAAATAATCAATAATAAAAATTATAATGTTTTATATTAGTTTAAATAATTCAATTTAAAAAAAATAAAAAAAAAAAATGACTTATAATAAATTTTGATTATTTCTTTATTTAGGAATGTTAGTTATTTTCATTGTATTTTTCTTATAATTTGTATCATAACTTTTATTATTAGTGAAATAATCTTTTGATGAAGACCATGATTTTGGATATTCTTTATAATGATATTGATTATCTGTAATCTTTTTTTTTAACTTTATTTTGTTGTATAAATCATTTTGATTGTAATTTCTAAATTTTTTTTCTGGTTTTGGAACATAAGGATTTTTAAAATTTGGTCTATACCAATTTTTATTATTTGTTTTTTTTAAATTATTGTTGGTGTTATTTTCATCTGAAATTTCTTTTAAAGCTTTTTCAACTTTAAATAAATATTCTTCATCAATATCACCTTCTCTTATTTTTGTTTCAAAATCATCACCTAATTTTTCTTTTAATTCTAATATTGTTTTATTATCTTTAAATACTTCAGAAATAATATTTTTAACTCTATTAATTTTATCTATTGATTCATTTATATTATTATTATTTGGATTATTTAATTCATTTGTATTTTCATTATTTTTATAATCAATATTATTTATATTATATTGGTTATTTTCACTTGGATAATTTTCATAATTTAATTTTTTAATATATTGATTATTATCTAAAAAAGGATTATTTAAATTTTCACTTTGATTATATTTATGTCCTTTATCATTATATTGAGAAATAATACGCTCATTATAACTATTAGGCGAACTATTCATTTGAGTTGAATTCATTGAAGTTTTATTTAAAATATTTGGAGTCAAATTATTTCCATATGAATAAGATAAGTTTAATAATTTTTCAAAATATCTTGGATCTTCTTTAAAAGAATAATTAGGACATTTAGGATCAATATTATAATCAAAATTTAATTTTTTTTCATATTCTTCTTTAAATCCATTATTATTATTATAATTTATTGATGTTGATTGAGGTAAATCATTTATATAATTTTCATTATTTGGTATTTGATTATCTAAAATTGGTCTATTACATTGTAAACATAATTTATTTTTACATATTAATTCATTTATATAATTTTGTTGATTTTGATTTACTCTTTCTAATTCTTTTATTGTATTTTTTGCATTACATAACATTTTTTCTATAGAATTATTCTCAACGAAATTATTATTAGAACATCTTTTCATATTATTTAATATTGATATTAAAATTTCCAAATCATAAGATATTTCATTTAAAAATTTAGGAATTTCACATTGAATAAAGTTAATATTTGAATTTAAATTAGATAAATTATTTTTCAAATTATTTACTTTATTTTGATTTTGGTAAATCATATTTAACATATGTTCAATAGAATTACAAGAATCATAACTTAACATAATTAATTTATATTATAAAAAAAATAAAATTAATAAATAGAAAAAAATAATTATTTTTCATTTTCAAACATATGAAGATATATATTAGGTTCATTAAAAATTATAAATTCTATGTGTAATAGAATTGAGATTTTTAACCCAAATATATTTTCTTAAGAATTAATTTCATTTATTGAAAATTAAAGATTATTATCAAAACAATATTTATTGAACAATTCATTATAATACTTATTAAATTTAATTGAATAAATAAAAAATATAAAAGAAAATATATGAATAATTCTTTGAAAAATGTTTTTTTCTTAAATACATTAAAATTAAAAATATAAAAATGAAGTTTACATCTAATTTATCAATTAAATAATATTTTAACTCTTTTTTTATCAATTATTCATTTATAAAAATATGTTATAAGGGACTATATTAATAAAATTTTATCAATTTCTTTCTTTAATTTTTCAATATCTATATAATCTTCATCATCAATATTAAATTGTTCTTTTATTTTAAATTTATCATACAAACTATTTTCTTCAGAATCACTAATTAAAATATTATTATTTTTTAAAACATTAATAAAATCACTTCTTGTTATTGCTTTAATTCTATTATTTTCAACAATAAATTGTTGAAAGGCTTCAGAAATAGTTTGGTTTTTATCATTTAAATTTTTTTTAAAGTTTTTTATAATAAGATAAGCATTATCATTTTGATTATCAAATATTTGATTATTATCAGAATTTATTTCATTATCATTAATTTCATTATTATTTATTTCATTATTATTTATTTCATTATTATTTATTTCATTATTATTAATTTCATTATTATTTTCCTCATTATTATTTATTGCATTATTATTTTCCTCAATATTATTTATTGCATTATCATTAATTTCATTATTATTTATTTCGATATTATTTATTGCATTATTATTCATTTCATTATTATTCATTTCATTATTATTCATTTCATTATTATTTATTGCATTATTATTTATTTCATCGTTATTTTCCTCATTATCATTAATTTCATTATTATTTATTGCGTTATTATTTATTTCATTATTATTTATTTCACTATTATTTTCCTCATTATTATTTATTTCATTATTATTTATTGCATTATTATTCATTTCATTATTATTTATTGCATTATTATTCTTTTCATTATTATTTATTTCATTATTATTCATTTCATTATTATTTTCCTCATTGCTATTTATTTCATTATTATTTTCCTTATAGTTATTTATTTCATTATTATTTTCCTTATAGTTATTTATTTCATTATTATTTTCCTCATTATTATTTATTTCATTATTATTAATTTCATTATTGTCATTAGAGAAAGTATTTTTATTTTCAATATCTTGAGTGTCAAATTGATTAGGATAATCCATATCATATAAATTTATTTTTTCTTGATTAATTGTATTTGTTTTTAAATCTTCATTTTGTAAATCAAATTTAGAAGGAATGCTTTGTTCATAATATTTACTAGTTTCATTTGTAATATTTTTTTTTGAAGATTTTCGACTATTAAAAATTAAATTTTTCCACAAGATATTATTTTTACCATCTTTTGAATAATTTATAACCTTTGAAATTACTATTTTTTTATTTGAGCTATCTAAAATTGTTTTAGGATTAATATTATTTGAAAGAAGGAAATTTTCATATTTTTTAATAATTTCTTCTAATTTTTTATTTTTATGAGAAATTAAATAATATTTTTCTTGAGAAATAAACTTATTTGGAGATTCTTCAATTGATTTTATAGATTCATAATCAAAAGGTTTTAAGTTTATTTCATTTTTATTATTTTCATTACAATTTAATTTATTTAATCTTTTTACTTCATCATCTTTTTGTTTATATAATAATTTATATTCATTTAATTCTTTTTTTAATTCTAATATTTTCTTTTCATTATTTTCATATTGTATTTTTAAATTTTCTTTTTCTTTTTTTAAAGAAAAATTTTTTTCTTTTGATAATTTTAATTTTTTATTTTCATCTTTTAATTTTAATTGAATTTTACTATTTTTTCCTATTTCTTCATATACATTATTTAATTTAATTTTTAATTCTTGATTATTATTATTTAAAGTTTCATAATTTTTTTGATAAGAATTAATAATTTTATTTTGTTCAAGATATTTAATTTTATATTCTTTTAATTTTTCAATTTCTTTTACATTCATTTCATTAATTTTTTCTAAATTTAAATATAATTTTTTATTTTTTTCCAATTCATTTTTTAAAATCTCATTTTCTAATTGAATTTCTCTTATTTTTTTAAATTTACAATTAGATATTAAACTTTCACATTCTTCACATTTTTTTTTATAATTTTTTTTTAATTCATTATATTTTTCTTTGCATAAAGTTAATAAAGTACTTTCTTTACATTTATTAATAGTTTCATTAGAAATATTATCATTATAATTATTTTTAGTACAATCTTCAATAATTTTATTTTTTTTTTGTAATTCAATATCTCTTTTATAAATTTCACTTTTTGCATGTTTCAATTCATTTTTTAATTTATTTGTTAATTGTTTTAATTGAATAGAATTTTCATATAAACTTTCTGGTTCTAAATCTCTTATAATTTTTTTCGATGTTTTAGAATTATTTCCTCCTGTATATATTAATCTAAATGGTTTTTTTATATTTTCTGTATATGTTATATATGGATAATTTTCATTTGGAGAACATGATTTAATTGGAAATGGTTTCTTCTTTCTTGGAGTCTTTAATGTTAAAAGTGTTTTTTGCTTCATTTTTTTTGGAATATTTTTTTATTTATTTTTCATTGTTTGTTTAAATTAAAATTTATTTATTATACTTTAAAATCAAATTATTATTATATTTTCCAATTATTAAAATTTGAAATACTTTATGTAAATATAAAATATAAATTTTAAGATAATTATTTATGGAAAGAATTTAAACAATATTGAAGGACATATAAAAAAATATATCATAAACCAATATTACAATATATTACATAATAATATTGATTTCTTTTTAATTAATTTAATTTAAAAATTAAAGTATTATTATTATAATAAAGAAATTTTCCATTCATTTTTTCAATATATTTTTTAATAGTATTTTCGAAATTATCTCCTTCTGGAAGAATATTATATAAACTTACAATTGCTTCAGTTTTTTCTAATATAGAATTTTCTTTTATTTCAATAAACCCTTTTTCCAAAATAATATTATTATCAAAATTTAAATCAATAATATTTAATTCTTTTAAAAATTCGATTTTTCCATAATCATTCCAAATAGTAAAATGATTAATGTTACTTAATTTTTCAAAAGGCATTTTTTTCAAATCTTCAATTGAAGGAAAAGAATTAAATTTATTAATAATAGGATAATGATTATCATTTGAAAACAATTCAAATTCTCTATAAATTTCCCTTAATTTAATTTCAATTTGAATATTATATTTCATTATAATTTCTTCATCAAATAATTCTGTTAAATAACCTTTTGGATCTATTAAATATAATATTAAATCATTTAATTTTTTACCATAAAAATACATTGGATATTCTGAAATAATAAATTTTTTTAATTCGATTATTTTTATTTGTTTTGAATTTATATTTAAAGTAAATATTAAATTATTTCCTTTTTCATCTTTATATCTTAATTGAATGTTTGATTTATTTAAATTTTTATTATTTGAATTATTAATTTGGGTTAATTCTTGTTTATTACTTTTATTTAAATATTTTTTTTTTATAGATAATGATTCAATATAATCATCTTTTTTTTTTGGTGTATTTCCATTTTTTATTGTCTTAATATTATCATTAATATAATCTTTAAAAATCTTATAATTTTCCACTTGAGGGTAATATGGATTAAATAAATAATAATTTCTTGATGATTGATTCATTTAACTTAATTTCAATTTCAATTTTTTTAAAAATAATTATAAAAAAAAACTTTAATAAATTGAATATAAATTAATATTCTATATTTATAATATATGTTAATGAAAATATATTATTTCTTCTATTATTAAATCTTTCATTTTTTATTTTATTATTTTTTCAATATTCTTCTTCTTTTTTATTTGAATTAATAATATTTAATTGTTTTTTTGTTTATTTAGGTTTTTATAAAAAATATTTATATTAAATTTATTATTATTTGAAGAAATATATTTAATAAATACATTAATTTTCTCATAATGGAAAAACAAGGAGAAGTTAATAATTATATTAGAGATTATCAAATTATAGAAAATATAGGTTTCGGAGCTCATGGTTTTGTTTATAAAGCAATTAAAAAAGGAGAAAATAAAATATTAGTTATTAAGCAAATTCCATTATGTAAAAAAGATAAAAACAATATTGAAGAAGCAAAAAATGAAGCAACAATATTAAAACAATTAAATTGTAAATATATAGTAAATTACTATGAAAGTTTCGAAGAAGATGATAATTATTTTATAGTAATGGAATATTGTGAAAAAGGTGATTTATCATCATATTTATTAAATTATAAAAAGAATAAAAAAAAATTAACAGAGAATGAAATATGGAAATTTTTTATAGAAATAAGTTTAGGATTATCATATATTCATCAAAAGAAAATATTACATAGAGATTTAAAATCAAAGAATATTTTTTTGACAAAAAATTTTGATATAAAAATAGGAGATTTAGGAATAGCAAAAATATTACAAGATACAAGTCATGCATATACATTTATTGGAACTCCATTTTATTTAAGTCCAGAAATTTGTGAAGAAAAACCTTATAATGAAAAAAGTGATGTTTGGGCTTTAGGATGTATTTTATATGAATTAATCACTTTTAAACATCCTTATAATGCTAGTAATCAAGCTGCTTTATTATTAAAAATCATTAGTGGAAATTATGAACCTATTAATTCTGAAATTTCAGATGATTTAAAAAATTTAGTTTTTATACTTTTAGAAAAAAATTATTTAAATAGACCTTCAATGTTTGAAATTATTAATAAACCTATTTTTATTGATAAATGCAGAAAATTAGGGTTTTATAATTATTTACTTTTAATTAATTCATTGTATCAATCAAACGACACAAATTTAAAAAAAGTGAAAACAATAAAGAAAATAACATATATAAGACCATCTAATAATTTTAATTCATTTTTAGAAAATCAATCAAAAATAAATATAAAGAAAAGAAATAAAAATTTAAGTTCATTAGAAAGTATAAACTCATCAAGACATTATTCTTCATCAAATCAAAGAGTAATTAATACTTCAATTAATGAAAAAAGAAGAAGAACTTCATCAATTGAATATATGTTTAATGCAATGAATCAAAAAAATAATTTAAAAAAAAATTTAATTAGTAATAAAATTAATGATAGTAAACATTTACAAAATATAAGTAAATTAAATGAATTAAAAGATTCTTTAAATAAAATAAGTCCTATTAAAAATAAAAATTTTCAACAAAGAATTGCAAGTTCAACTCCTTCAAAAGATAAATTAAAAAATAAATCTGAATCAAAAATAAAAAATAAAAGATTTAATTCTTTAAGTTTAAATAAATTTATTAATAAAAATCCAGTTTTAAAAAGAATTTTAGATAAAGTAGAATCAAAAAATTTAATTTCAAATAATAATAAACAAAAAAAAAATAATAAAAAGATAATAGATAAAAATAATAAAGGAAGTATTTCATATAGAATAAATGAAAGTAATAAAAATGAGAAAATAAATTCAAAAAACATTTTTCAAAAAAATATAAAAAAAACCGAAAAAAAAAAAGAAGAAATTTTAAAAGAAAAAATAAATGATAATTCATTTGAAATAATTGAACAAGGAAAAGAAAAATCATATTTTGATTCTTTAAGTAATATTTCAGAAAATGAAGATATTTTAACAAAAAAAAAATCTAAAAAAGAATTAAGTGAATTCAAAGATGAAAGTGATAGTTTAGATGAAGAAAAAGTTTATATTATAAATGATAAAAATAATGAAAAAAAAAAAGAGTTATTAAATTTAGTTAAAAAATTTCAAGAAAAATATAATCAATTAAAAAAAGAAATTTACACTTATCAAAATCAAATCAATTGTGAAAAAATATTTGAAATGTATAATGAAATTGATAAAAATAATAATGATAATAATAAAATGGAAGAAATTATGTTAAATTTAGATGAATATATTAAAATTAATTTACCTAAAGAAAATGTTTCTACATTTAAAGAAATTTTTAATAATTTTTGTTTTTATGGATTGGAATTAAAATATACAAAAATGGAATTAGAAAATTTAGAGTGAAAAATAATATAAATAAAAATATTAAATTATTCATTAAAAATATTTTAATAAATAAAAATATAATTTAAACTTAAAATGATTTCAAAAATAAATTAAATAATTTAGAAGTAATTTAAATAAAAATAAAAGAAGAACATTTATTTCTCCATCATTTCAATTTCTATCAAATAATAATAATAAATATTATTTATTCTTCAAGTTCAAATAAATGTCATAATATAATCAAAAATTTTCTTCAAGTCTTTTAAATAATAATTCAAATTTTAAAACCAATTTTTCAAAGATAAAAGTTTATAAATTTAGTTCAATAAATAAATAATTATTCAAATAATAAAAATAATTATATTTTTATTTAATCAAATAATAAACGATAATAACAAATTATTTTCTTTACCTCTCATTTTATTAAATACAATTTATCAATAAGAGTACAAAAAAATCTTCTTAACTTGAATTATTCCAATATATTGATTAAATGATTGATTAATTTATATTCAATTATTGTTTATTTTAAATAATTGTTTTAAATAAAATGAAAAAAAATAAAATAATTATAAATAAAGATATTGAAGAATTAAAAATACCAGAAAGATTATTAAATATAATAACTTCTAATTTGAATGATTCAAATAAAAAACATGAAAAATTAAATAAAAATATTCTTTCTGAAGAAGATAATTTAAAAAAAACATATTCTATTCATTCTTTATCAGAAAAAATAGAAAATTTAAATAAAAAATTTTCGTCTTTACTTTTAAATTATAAAGAAAAAAGTAAAATTTTAATGGAATTTCAAATAAGAAATGAAGATAAAAAAAATAAAAATAAAATAGAAAATATAAAAAATGAATATTCATTTATATATGGAAAATTATTTAATGAAATAGAATTTTTAAAGCAAAAATTAGAAAAATTTAGAAAAAAACATATAAAATTAGAAAAGCATTTAGAGATAATAAATAAAGAAAATTTACAATTTAAAAATAGGAAATTAATATTATTAAATAAATTAATAGAATATAAAACAATGATAAATTCTTTCCAAGAATTAAGTAATAGAAGTAAAATAAATGAATTTATAAATAATAATGGAGAAAGTTCATTATCATTAAATTCAATTCTAAGTAAAGAAGTTGAGCATTCACATAATAATATAATGAATATTTCTTCAATAAAATCAAATATTGAAAATGATATTGATTCACAAGTAAAAAAATATAAATAAATAAAAAATTTTTAAAGTTTTTTTATATTATTTTATTAAGTTTTATTGTTTTAGTATTTAATTTAATAAAAAAAAAAATAATATTATAAAAAATTATTATTTATCTTAATTGGATTTCTTTTTCTATTACTATTAAAAGCTTGAGATTTATTTTTCAATAAATTTCTACTACTAAAACTTTTTTTATTAATTTCACTGTTAATAACATTATCATTGTTAATAATTTCACTATTAGCTCTATAATGATATTTATTTCTTTTTTCAAAAATAATTTCTTTTTCTTTTAATCTTTTTGCTTTTTCATCAATATATTTTTTATAATCATCACCAATAAGATATTCAGGAAATAATTTTGAAAATTCATAAAATCCTCCTGAAATTAAATAAATATTATTAAATCCTTTTGAAGTTAATAAATCTGCAATTGACATTCCATTTTTTTCATCTTTATGATAAACTATTATTATTTTATTTTCCTTATTTTTCATCATATACATTTCTCTATTAAAATTATCTTGTGATATTAAATTTGAAGGATATGAAATTGAATTTTTTATATGACATTTTAAATACTCTTTTGCTTCTCTTAAATCTAATATTAAATATTCTATTTTTAATAATTCTTCCAATGAAACTTTTTTTTTCTCAGATAAAATTTCACTTAAATTTAAAGGTTTATCATTTTTTAAATTATTTTCTTCTTGATTAATTTCTTCATTATGTTTATTTTCAGAAGATAAAAGTAATTGAATAACAATAGAAGATTTTATCCTATGAAAAGGTTCATTTCTTTGTTTATTAATCATATTAGAACTTAATCTAATTGCATTTTTCTTAGTTGGACCTGTATAAATAATATTTTTAATATTTTTATATCTTTCATTTGGTTTAATGTATAAGTGTTCTTTTATTCCATATATTTCTGATATTGTTCTTTTATCAATTACTCTTTCTTTTTTATTTAACTTATTAAACATTATTAATAACTATATTAATTTTTATTTTTGTTAAAATATATATAAAATTATTATTGAATAATTAATTTATTTATTTTTTAATTGATTTTAAAAAAATTGTTTAAAAAAAGATTATTTTTTGCTAAATTATAAGCTGCAAATTCAGTAACTTTTTTATTTTTTTGAATTTGTTCCATATCTAAAGGTTTTTTAATTCTATCATAATATAATCTATGATTAATCTCAGAAAGAAGTTGTTCTTGAGATTTACTTTTTTGTAATAATTTATTTTTATTTTTTTTTATTCTATTTTTTGCAGAAGATAAAATCATTTTAAATTGATTTGTATTATTTTTTTTTACAGAAGTCATAAAATTAAATTTTTCTTTTTTTTCAGGAATATTATTTTTATTATTAGTTTCAACATCTTTTTTCACATCATCAATAATTTTTTGATAATTTTTATAATAATTTTTTCCTTTTAAATATAAATTATTTTGTTTGTTTAAATCATATTTATCATAATAATCAATTTTTTTTTTATTCGTTTCTTCTTTTCTATCAGAGAACCCAACATAAAAAGGAGAAATATAAGTTTTATTTTGATTATCAAAATTAATTTTAACATTATTATCTAAAATATCTTTTAATATTGTTTTAATATCTTTATAAGGTTCAATTAGAAGAGGAAAATATTTTAAAAATTCTTCCAATCTTAATATTTCTTCTTTAGAATATTGTTCTAATTCATTAATATGATATTTAATTAAAAAATCCTTAATAATTAATATTTTTTTTTGTGGATATAAATATAAAAAATATTTTAATTTACCAAATTCATTTAATATCTTTTCATGTCTTTCTTTTTCACTTTTTGAATAATATTGATTTTGATAAGTTGTTACTGAAGGAAAAAAAGTAGGAATTTTATCTCTATTTTTTTTACCAAAAAAACCTTTTCTAACAAAAGTTAAATTAAATTTTTTTAAATTTAATTTATTTTCTTTTTCTTTTGAATTATTATCATTAATTAAAAAATTTTTAAATCCAGAAAAAGTTCTATTAAAAGTTTTATTAGAACCAAATTTTTTTTTATTTTCTTGAAGAAAATTATATAATATTTCTGCTTCTTTAAATGGATCTGCTCTATTCATATAATAATAATTAGAATTTTTTTTATTTTTAATTTCTTTTAATTCTTTATTTCTTATTTTTTCATTATTTTCTATTTTCTCTTGTTTAAATTTTTCACTGTTAAATATTCTTTCATAATTATTTTTCGAATTTATATTATAAAGAGAATAATTTTTCATTAAATTTCTTGTGTTTGTAGCATTAAATATTTTCTGATAATTTCCTCTTACATTTTTTTTATTATTCAATTTTAAATTTGATGATTTTGTATTATTGTTATTTGTTTCACTTGATATTTTTATATCAAAAAATGAAATTAATTCTTTAAAAGAATTATTTGATGTTAAAGACATAGATTTAATTTTTTTTAAAATTTATTTAATTATTAAATTTCAATAATTTATTCTTTTAATATGAAAAATAATTTTACTTCATAATATTTTTTTTTGAAAAATAAAAAACTTTAATTAAATGAAAAAGAAAAATGAAGTTTTAAAAAAAAAGAATATCAATAATAAATATAGAAAAACAAAATTGAAATTATAAATAAAAAAAAGAATTAAGTTTAATAAATTTGAATTTTATATATATGTTAATTTTATTTATTTAAAAAATATTTTTTTTTTAAATTTATTAATTTATTTCTTCTTTTTTTTTTCTTCTAATTTTCTTCTAATTTTCTTTTTTTTACTGGAATATATTCTTCTCTTTTTTCATTTTCTATTTCAAAATGAGCTTTATGTTGACTATTTAATTGAGATAAAGTTTTATCTTCTTTTTTTTTGTCATTTTTATTTCTTGGATGACAATCTGGAATTACTGCTTGATAATCTTTTCCTATTCTTGGCTGATGAGGTTTAAAATTAACCATATATTTTTTTCTTATATCATTATCATCATTTTCCATTTTTATTTATTTAATTTAATTTGTTTTTCTATTTTTTCCAAAAATTCTTTTAAAAAATGGGAAATATTTAATAATTAAAAAAAAAATATATCATTTAACTTTTATAAAGAATTATTTATGTTAAAAATATTATTGTTTCGTTAAAATTTTTAAAAAAATATTAAGTAAAAAATATAATATTATATATAAAATAATTTGATAAACTAATTTTTTTTTTTTTTAATATTTATTAATCATATCAATAGAGATAATTTTTAATAAATTTAAATTAAGTTATTTATTAATATAGATTAATCTCAATTTTTGATTATTATTTAAAGATTTGTAATATAAAAATTTATTAAAAATAAAATTTATATTTTATAAAATATTATATCATTATTTTTCTAACATATTTCTTTTTTACCTAAAAAACATAATAAAATTTAATTTTTGGGTGTTAATTTTTCATAATTCCAAAATAAAAAGGAAATTGAGTTTTACCTTTTTCTTTTCCTTTAACATCATTTATTTCAGTTAACAAAAAATTTTTTCTTCCAGCATTTCTTCCTTTATTAAAAAAAGTAATTGGTTTAGGTTTTTTTTTAGAAATTTTTAATTTATTTCCCAATAAATGATTTTCATCTTCAGGATTAAAAAAATAAAAATCATCATTATTTTTATTATAATCTTCTAAATTATTTCCTAATATTGATTTTGTAATAAAATCTTGTTTATTATTTTTTAAAACATTTTTTTTCAATTCTAAAAAAGCTAAATCACGTTTTTTATTTATTATAATATCTTCATTTTGACTTTTCATATTAATTTTACTAGATTTATTAAGAGAATATTCAGTGGTGAAAGTATTATTATAATTAGTATTTGTAGTAGAATAAAAATGATTTCTTAAATTATATTTTTTTAAAGAATATTTTTGATATTCTTGGAAAGGATTTATAAAAGGTAATTTAGTTTTTTTTAAATTTATTGTTTTTGACTTTGAAATATTTATTAGTGTTTTACTTCTTTCTCTTTCTAAATCAAAAGATTGAATTTCAGTATGATAATTTTTTATATTATTATATTTTTTTTCATCTTTCTTTACTTCTTCAATTCCATATCTTTTATTCCAATAAATAATATTTTCCTCATCATTTCTAAATTCTCCATATAAAGAATTTTTATTACAAAAATTAATTTTTTGAAACCTTTGAATCATTAAAACTTTTTTATGCAATTCTAATTTTTTCCAATTATTTAAAGCAGAAGGATAGTTCTTATATATATTTTTAAAAATATTTATATTAATAGCAAATATAGAAGCTCTTTTAGAAGTACAAATAGCATCACATATAAAATTTCCTTTATATAATAAATCACTCATTCCTAATATATCTCCTTTTTTTGCATATATTAATGGAACATCAATTTCTTTTCCAACATTTAATAATTCTCTTTTTTTAAATTTAAAATTCCCAATTTCCATTAAATATAAATTTAATTTACGAATTGATAAATTATTTGTTATTAAAAGAAATTCTCCTTCTTGAATAAAATAAATTTCATCTCTTTCTTGTCCTTGTTTAAATAAATAATCATCTAAAAGTAATTTTCTATTAATGAAAAAATTCCAATATTTAATTCCAAAATTAAAGAATGATATTTCTTTAAATAATTTAGTATTAAAAACAAAATGAACATCTTTCTTTTTATTAATTTCTTGAATGTGTTTAAGAGATTTTTGATAAGAAGAAGAAGTTAAAACTCCAAAATAAGAATGTTCTTTAACAAAAATAGTAGCAGTTCTTTGATTATTTTCATTGAGTAAAGCTAATTCTCCAAATGCAGAACCTTGATATAAATCTGTAACTTTAAAATATCCTAATAATTTAATATCATATGAATATTGCGTTTTGTCTATATTTATATATTCTGCGTTTATTAATTTTATATAATTTTCTAATGAAAATTCTTTATCTTCTTTAATGTGTTCTTTTTTTTTTACTTTTTCAGTTTTTTTTTCTTCTTCATTATTTTCTATTGTTTGTCCTTCTATTACTTTTACTATATTATCTTCTGCACTATTTCTTCTTACAAATTCAATACTTTTTCTATGTTTTTCTTCTAAATTTTCTCTGTGAATATCATATAATGTTTTCCTTAATTTAAATACAACACTTTTTCTTTTAGAAATTAATTCATCTTTTGGAAGAATCATTTCTTCAATATCCGTTTTTTTTAATTCAAAACTCTTTGTAATTTTATTTTCTCTTTTGAATTGTTTATATAAATCTCTTTTTTTATTATGAATTTTTTGAATACTACTTTTAATTCTTTTATGATGAATTTTATTTTCTTTAGTAATATGTTCTAATTTTAAATAAGGTAATTCTCCAAGATTATTATAATATGTTTTTTCTAAAAGATAATTTTCTCCTAATTGATGAAGTAATTTTAAATGATAAATATATTGATCTTTAGTCATTTTAACAGTAATAGTTTTAGGAACAATAATACTAATACTTCCTGATAAAATAACATAAAATGTTTTTCCAATATCACCGACTTTCATCATAAATTCATTTTTTTTAAATTCTTCACAATATAAATCATGTGCTATTTTTCTTAATAAAGGCATTATATCAAAATCAAAAGGTTGACCTTCTAAAATTGATGATATAAATGATTTTAAACTTAATAAATAATGACTTATTACATATATGTCATTTTCATCTTTTTGATATTTTGTTAATATCATCCTTATTATTGTAAATATCTCTGGTAATTGAAAAATATGCTCATCTAATTTATTTCCTTTTTCTTTTTCTTCAAGAATATCTTTTAATATTTTTATTGTTTTATTATCATTTATTCGTATTTGGGAAAATAATAGTTTACTTGAATTTCTTTTCCTTTTTTCTTCCATTTTTTATATTTTTTTTCTTTTTTTTATCATTCAAAACTGATCAATTTTTTTTTCAAAAAATTTTAATTATTAACAAAATAATAACTTTAATAATTAAAAATAAATTTATTTTTGAAAATATTAAAATATAGTAAAATTAATAAATAAAAAATGAAAATGATAAAATCTTTAATTTATCTTTTACTTCCATTAAATATATTATCATCAGTATTAGTATTTAAATTTAAAAAGCAGGAATATTCTGAAGAAATGGAATTTATAGATTATTTTATTTCAAGTAATTTAATAACAACAATAAAGATAGGTTCTCCTGAGCAAAACATTCCAACATTAATATCATCAAATACTTCATTTTTAATGATTCCAGGAAAAGAATTAAAAGGAAAATTCAAAGAAGATATATCTGATTCATATAAAAAAAGAAAAAATGATGAAGAATATCAAAGTTCAATATGTTATTCAAAAGGTTTTTTATCTCAAGATACAATAAATTTCGAAGATGAAAAAGGTAAATCAATTATTCAAAAAAATTTTCCTTTTTATTTACCTATTAAATTTAATTTTAATTATCCTTCAACTACAATTCCAAATGCATATATTGGTTTTAGTTATAAAGGAAGAAAAGATAAAGAAAGTTTAATACGTTATTTAAGTGAACAATCAATTATTAATCAACAAATATTTACATTAAAATTTACAAAAGAAAATGAAGGTGAAATTATTATTGGTGATTTTCCACATATTTATGATAATAAATATAGTGAAGAATATTTCATTAGTTCTAGATTAGAAACTTCTTCTTTAAATCCATCTTGGGAAATTAAATTTAATAAAATTTTATTTGGAACAAATAATATTATTTATTTAAAAGCTTCTCTTGATTTTGATTTAGGTGTTATTTATGCTCCTGAATATTTAAAAACTTATGTTTTAAAAGATTTTTTTAATGATAAATTAAAAGATAATATTTGTCAAGAAATTTATAATGAATTTTATAATATTACTTATTATTCATGTAATAAGAAAATTAATATTAAAAAATTTCCAAGTTTAACATTTACAAATAATGAATTTCAGAAAACTTTTGAAATAACATATAAAGATTTATGGCTTGAACATAAAGATAAATATTATTGTTTAATTGTATTTCCTGAAGTTTCATATTCATGGATTCTTGGTTCTCCTTTTTTAAAAAAAACTCAATTTATTTTTCAAGTTGATAGAGGTGAAATTGGTTATTATACTAAAATTAATGCTTTTTCTTTCCCTTTGTTTTTAATAATCCTTTTTCTTATTATTATTTTTGGAATGGTTATTATTTTATTATATAAAAAACCTTATTTAATTAAGAAAAAAAAAGCTAGTGAATTACTTGAAACTTTAGATACTCCACTTGATAAATAATCATTTATTTATTTTTATTTAAATTAAGTATTTAAATATTTATTTGAAAAAAATTTATACACAATATTTTTTTTAATTTTAATTTAAATGATTAAATCTTTAATTATCAATATAATATTTTTTTCATTGGTTTTTTCAAAAGAAGACACTCAAACAATAAGTTTATCAGAGAGCAAAATATTATTAATAAATAACAATGGGACAACAGTAAATTTAGTAAAAAACAAAAATAACTTTACAGGTATATTTATTCAATTAATGTATTGTTCATCATATAAAGGAAAATCTCACATTGATATTTATGATAACACAACAAAATTTTTTTCAACTGATATAATTGGAAATAGAAGATTAATTTTAACAATTCCAAATCCAAAAAAATCAAAATTAAGTTTTAAAATTTTTACTCCTTATTTATATATTCAATATAAATATACTAATGAAAGAAATTTTGAATATCCTTCTTTTATAACAAGAGAATATTTTTTTGGAATTAAAAATCATACAATTAATTATATTATTAAGCCTTTATTAAATAATAAACCAGTAACTTATCAAATTTTTATTGCAGAAGGAATTGAAATTAAAGATGAATGTAAACAATATGAATTTTCTCTTGGAAATAATTATTATGATAAAAAAAATTTTCCTTATATTTCTAAAAATAAAAGTGAAAATATTTCTTTGGAATTTAATTATACTTTAAAAAAATTTAAAGAAAATAAAAGTAATTTTACTATAATATTAAAAGCAAAAGAAGAAGGAAATTTTAACACAATTGATTTTTATTATGTTCGTTTTGAAAAAGTTGATTGGGAAAAAGATGTTCTTGGAATTACAAAAAGTTCTTCTATATTTTTTTTTATCATAATATTTTCTATTTTATTGTTTATTGGAATTGTTTTAATTGGTTTTAATTATTTAGAATTTTATAAAAAAGAAGAAAATGAAGAATTTTTATCTGAAGAATCAAGTAAATTAGTTGATAATTAAATCTTTATATTTTTATTATTAATTAAAATAAATTAAATAAACATAAAATGAAGTTAAAGTTTTAATAATATATTTTACATTAATTAGTATTCTTTATTAAATTTTTAAAAAAGATTTATTAAATCAATTAATAAACAAATTATAGTTTTAATATAATCTTGTTTCATTAAAGATATTAATATATTATGATTTTAAATTCATCATATTTGACATTTAAAATGATTAATTATAATTTAGATTGAATTATTAATTTTGGAATTAAAGATAATTTTTTTTTTTAATATTATTCATTTATTATTCATAAATATTTGTGTTTTTTGAAATAATATTATAAAAATTATTGTTTGAATGATAAAATTTAAAATATTAAAAATATATCATTATTCCATTGAAATTTTCTGAAATTTTAAGAGAAAAAAACAATAACAAATAATTATTTTATAATAATAATAATATAACAAAAAGTAAATGAATTTTAAAAATAATAAAATTTCCTTTACAATCAATTTTGTAATTTTCATTATAAATTTTTTTCAAATTTTTGGCATAATTTTTAATAGTACTAGCTTTATCTTCAAGATAACTACATTTTTCATCAACTTTATTTTTATCTTTTTTATAATAAACATAACAACATCTATAATCCCATTCTACAGTTCCAACTACACAATCTCTTGCTGATGATGGAGTGATTCCTTCACATGCTGATTTATATGTTGAATTTGCACTTGATTGTATTATTAAATCTACAGTTTCTAAATTTTCATCACTTAATATCACTGAAATTATATAAAATAGGAATATGAGATATTTCATTTTTTTATTTTATTTATTTATTTACTATTTTTATATCATTTTCTATTTAGTTTTTAAATAAATTTATTTTGTCATTTATATTTTATTTTTAATCCTTTTTATCAATTAAAATAAAATCACCAGATTTATACTACATCTTTTTTTCAAGAATTTTTAAGAATACTTGAATTATTTTAAAACATTGACAAAATATATTTATAATTATATTATTTTATTAGATGAGCCTATAATATAATTTGTTAAAATTCATATAATAAATATAAATGAACAATTCAAGTAACAGTTAAAATAGGAAATAAAAAGAATAACATATATAAAGATTATTTATCATATTAATCTAAAAATGCCTTAATTAGAATATTAAAGAAATTAAATATCTCAATCTTAATCAGGAGAATAATATATCAAAATAAATAAAAAACAATTTAGGAAAATTTAAAAAATTCCAATTTTTTTTAAAATTATTTGATATAAATAAGGTAATAAGATATAATAGCAAAAAAAATAAAAAATTTATTGAATTTTATTAAGAAGGAGAAAGAAATTTTTCTTCAGTAATAAAAAAATAATTAGATTTGGAGATTAAGGTATATTTATTCATATATCTTATAATTATTTTTCAACTTTGAAAAACCAATTTCAGAAAAAAAAGATATAAAAAGTTTATATAAGAAATAAAGGAATGTAACAAAAGGATATTAATTTTTAAATGTTCAATACCTTGTGATCTGAATGCTAATGAAATTAGTTAAAATTTGATGGAAAAAACTATTGTTGATAAATTAGATAATGGTTATGGAAATATAATTTTTGTTTTGATTATTTAATTTTGTATATTTTAATGTTTAAGATTTTATTTTTATTTAACTTTTTTTGTAGAATTTAAGGACTTTTTTTTATTAATTTAAAAAAAGAGTTTTTATTTTGAATTTGGTTTAACAAATGTAAATAATTTCATATACTTCTATTCTTTATTTGATACATAAAAGAAAAATAATAAATAACATAAAATAAAAAAATAATTATATTATTTGAAATCAATTTTTGATTTTCAAAGAAATATATAAAATTTCAATTGTAAAACTCATTTTTCTTTATTAAATAAAGAATAGTTAAGGAAAAAAAAAACCAAACACTTTCATGATAATATTAATTTAAATATAAAATAAAAAATGAGTTAAAAGATGATTTAATAATTTATATAAATACTAAACATTAAGAATTAATTTATAAAATGTCATTTAAAGAACGTTTGAAAATGTTTGAAGCAAATAATGGACCATCAAAAAATCAACATCAATCTCAAAAAAAATCAGAAACTGTGAAAATAAATAATCAAAATAATAATACGTCTAATGAAGAAAGTATTAATAAATTTGGACAAAATAAAGATTCTTTTAATGAAAAAATGAAAATGTTTCAAAATCAATCAAATAATAATATAAAAGGTGAAAAAAAAAATCAAAATTTTTTTCCTAAGAATGAAAATAAATCAATTAGTCAAAATGGGGAAAATAACATTAAAATTAATAATAATGATATTGAATCAAAAGAAAATAAAAAAAAAGAAGATGGAAATAAAGATAAAAATGAAAATATTAGTTCAAATAATAATGTTGATAATCATAAAAATATTTTTGATAATAATAAGAATAAAGATAATGAAAAAAATAAAAAAGAAGAAGATAAAAATATTCCAAAAGGAAATTTAAATATGAAAATGTTTTTAAATAATATTAATAATAATATTAACAAAGAAAATCAAAAAAAAGAAGACGATAAAATTATTTCTAAAAATAATGTGAAAAATATATTTGAAAAAAACAAAGAAGAAAATGAAAAGGAAATTCCCAAAAATAATATTAATATGAAAAAATTTGATAATAATAATAAAGATAATAATATTAATAAAGAAAATAAAGAAGATGATAAAAATAACAATAAAGAAAATGAAAAGAAGGAAGATAATAAAGTAATTCAAAAAAATAATTTTGATAATATGAGAAATATAATTGAAGCTAATAATAAACCAAAAGAAAATGATAATAATAAAAAAGAACAATTTAATATAAATCATAAAAATAATTTTGGAAATTTAAGAAATATATTTGAAAATAATAATCAAAAGCAGAATATTCAAAAAGAAAAAAAAACTCCTGTTGTTTATGCATATCAAAATAAAATTGAAAATAAAGTTAATACACCTATAAAATTTGAAGAAAAGAAAGAAGAAAAATTAGAAAATAAGCCAATAGAAACTAATATTGGAAATAATGAAAAAGTTGCATTTGAAAATAATAATAATAAAGAAAAAGAAACTAATGAACTTTTAAAAGAAAATAATAAAGAAACTCCAAAATCTAGTTTTAATATGAAAAATATATTTGAAAATAATAAAAATAAAGTTAATTCGAATATAAATATGTTTGAAAATAATAATAAACAAAAAGAAGTTCCAAAACAAGAACCAAAACCAATAAATAAAGGTAATTTTAATATTAATATGTTTGAAAATAATAATAAACAAAAAGAAGTTCCAAAACAAGAACCAACACCAATAAATAAAGGTAATTTTAATATTAATATATTTGAAAATAATAATAAACAAAAAGAAGTTCCAAAACAAGAACCAACACCAATAAATAAAGGTAATTTGATTCTAAAAATGTTTGAAAATAATAATAAATCAAAAGAAGTTCTAAAACAAGAGCCAACACCAATAAATAAAGGTAATTTTAATATATTTGAAAATAATAATAAACCAAAAGAAGAACTAAAAAAAGAACCAATACTAATAAATAAAGGTAATTTTAATATTAATATATTTGAAAATAATAATAAACCAAAAGAAGAACCAAAAAAAGAACCAACACCAATAAATAAAGGTAATTTTAATATATTTGACAATAATAATAAACCAAAAGAAGAACCAAAAAAGGAACCAATAGTAATAAATAAAGGTAATTTTAATATTAATATGTTTGAAAATAATAATAAACAAAAAGAAGTGCCAAAACAAGAACCAATAGTAATAAATAAAGGTAAATTGAATATTAATATGTTTGAAAATAATAATAAACAAAAAGAAATAACAAAAGAAGTTCCAAAACCAATAAATAAAGGTAATATAAATATGTTTGAAAATAAACCAAAAGAAATACCAAAAAAAGAACCATTACCAATAAATAAAGGTAATTATGTAAATAAATTAGAAAATAATTTTCAATCTTCCATCCAAAGAAATAATAACGAACCAAATCAAGATAATAAATCGAATAAATTTGGACAAGCAAGACAAATGCTTATGAATTTTAATCCTTTTATGCGTCCTAATCCAATGTTAAACAGAAATATTAACAATAATTCAAATAATAATAATGAAGATGATAAAGAAAAGCAAAAAATTCAAATTAATAAAGCTGAAAATGGAGATATTTATGATTTATATAATGGTATACAAGTTCAAAGAAAAAGAAAAGCCACAAGAACAAAATTTCAACTTAAAGAGGATAATTAAATTTATAAATGAATAAAGAATAGTCTTTTTAATAAATTTAAAAACTAATTTTATTAATCAATATATTAAAAATTTACTTTTATAAAAATTATATTTCTTTATGAAAATAAAAAAATAAATTAAAAAATATCATTATTATCTATATAAAAAGAGAAATAAAAAAATTTGAAATTAATTAATTATTGTTTATTAAATGATTAAAATAAATATTTTTTTATATTAATAAAATTACGTGATGGACTCAAAAAATAAAAAAATATTAAGAATAGAGTATAAAAAGATTAATTATTGGATAAAAATATTAGAAGACAAAAAAAAACAAATTTACCTTTTATCTTCAATTATAAATAATTTTTCTGAATTAAAAAAAGAAAAATCTCAACTAATAAAATCAATGATTAAAAATAAT
>JAJJLU010000481.1:0-38118 GCA_023807065.1 Isotricha intestinalis | reverse complement strand
AGAAGATTAAAAGAAAGAGGAGAATTTAATATTAATGTTAATGAATTCCCAGATGAAGAAGTTTTTGATGATGATAAAGAGGGAGAAACTTTCTTTGAAAAACTGATGAAAGGAGAAATACAAGTATAATAATTATTAAAATAATATGAATTTTAAAATTTTTTTTGGAAAAATGTTTTTGATTTTATTTTAATTGACTTTTTTTCTAATATTAATTTTATTATTTTAAATATACAATAAAATAATTTGTTCTATTTTTTAACATTTTTACACAATTTTATTGTTTACATAAAGAATTTATTTTATCATAAAAAATAAAAAAAGTATTTTTTTCAAAATAGAAAATCAAATGATATTTTTAAACATAAATTAATTAGATTTTTGTATTCTAATATCTTACTTATTTTAATTCATGTTTTTGAATAATAATTTTCATTGATTCTTCAATTTAAAAATTGGTTCATCTTAAATAAGACAATTGATTATTTTTTAAATTTATTTGGCGCCATTTATAATTGAATAATAAACAAACAAATACTTCAATTAATATTCACAAAACCATTTATGACTTCAAATTTCATTAAATTTATTAGATGATATGTAAAAATATCATAAATCTACTATTAATTCAACAATTCAAATTCTTTTATTTTTTTTCATTTTGTTTTTAAAGATTAATCATTTCTAATTTAATTTTTTGGAGTTTTATTTATTTTATTTGAAATTCAGTGATTTTATTTATTCTTTAATTAAAAATATTAACTTGATAAAAGAAAAAACATATTTTTTTATAATCTAACAAATAAATAAAAGAATATATTTTGAGCCAAACTATAATTATTGAATTAAAATTCTATTATATTAAAATAATAGGATTTTGTTCTTATTAAACATAATTATCCAAACCAAAATAATCATATTCCAAAATATTAAATACAAAATTATGTCACATAAAAGAACTATAAATTAAATAATTATACTATTTAATGAATTTCTTTATCTTAAATCATTAGATTAATAATTTTCAATAATCTTAATTCTAGGATTATGAAATTCTTAAAGGTAATTTAAATTTAGAAGTTTATGAAAATAATTCTTTAACAAAATTATTCAATCAATAAAATACTTTTTCAATTTTTTAAAATAAATATAAATTTCTATATAAAAGAAATTATCTTAAAAGCAGATAATATTAAGAAAAAAAAAATATACATTTTAATTATAATTAACTAAATCTTTTATTAAAAATTTATTTATTTGTTACAATTATGAGATTGGGGCATCCTTTTAGCTTATTTAATTTATACATTTTTAACTATAAATTTAAATATTTAATTAAAATAAAAATATTTTTGTTTTTATTATAAAAATATTTTTTAAATTTCAATATTAAAATCATTAATAACTTCAAATATCTTTATATTATTTTTAAGTTTCAATTTCTCATATTCTTGAATTTTTTCATTTGAAATTTGAGTTCCTCCAAAAATAAAAATTTTAATTGTTGAATTATTTAAAATTCTTTTAATAAAATTATTAATTTCACCATCACTTTTTTTATCTTGAGGATTTAGAAAATATCCAAAAGCTTTTAAACTCTTATTATTAGAAGAAATATTAGAACTTAAATCATTTAAAAATTTAGATGAAGTAATAATCTTTCCAATAATTAAAGAAATTATTTTTTTAGTTTTAACAATATCAATAATATAATTTTCAATTTGAGAACTTAATTTAATTTCATTTTTAGAATCTTCAGAAAAAATAAATAAGCTCATAATAGATTGATTAAATTTTATTGCTTCAAAAACTTTATTAAATTCATTTAATTCTTTTCTCATAGTAATATCTTTTCTAAAAATTAAAACAAGTGTTTTCAAATGAATATTACAAGCAATTATTTCACTTAATTTTTTACAATGATTCGAATCACAAATTTGAAGATTATCAATAATAAAAATACTACAATTAACTAAAAATTTTTTATTAAATTTTAAATTCGAATAACAAGCATTACATAAATCATCATCAAAAATTTTCTTAGGATCAGTAGTACTTAGAATTGCTTTTTGATTATTTGGATAATAATTATTAAAAATATTATTAAATATATCATTAAAAGTTTGAGAACCATATTTTTTTAATAATGAATCAATATATTTTGAACTTTTTATTTTAATTTGTTTTTCAATATCATATTCATTTAATATATTTGCATTTATTAAAGCTTGTTCAACCATCATTTCTCTTATTCCATTTTTAACTTCTGATTCAGAAAAAGTATTTTGTGATGAATATTTTTTATCTATTGATGAAAATATATTTGAATAAAGATTTTTTATTCCATCATTTGAGGGATCTGTACTTTCTAAAATTTCATCTATTTTTTCTTTAGGCAACGAATTTAAAATTTCTAATCTTTTTATATATTTTTCTCTTTCTTGTCTAAATGTTGAAAAGTTGCTATCATATTTCTCAACTGTTTGATTATTTGGTACCTTTTTTGAACTTCCTCCTCCCATTTTTTTTATAATTATATTTTACTTTTTTTTAAAACAAATCATTTTATTTTTTATTTTAAAAGTTATTTATAATTATTCATTTTTTTTGGGGTTTTAAAAAAAATCAAATTCAGGATTGTAAAATTAAAAAGATTCTTTGTTAGGAATCAAAGAAAAATAAACAAAAAATGACTTTCAATAATATTCCTGAATTTTTTAATTCATAATTAATCCATGAAATAAAACATCTGTTTTACCTTCTTCTTGTGAGATGAATAACTTATTTTAATCTAAAATATTACAAACTATCAAATAATAATTGTTTTAATTTCATTAGAAGATAGCAGCAAAAAGAAGATAAATATCAATTAAATTTATTTTCAATAATTATTGAAAAAAAACGAATAATTATAATTTAATTATGAGTATATTTAAAACTCGAAAAATTAAAACAAAAAAATTATTAAAAAAACGGAGGTTAAAATTTTTACTTAAATTTCTTATATACCATAAAGTTTAATATATTTTTATCAAGAAAAAGTTTTAAAGTTTATTGGATATTTTATAACCAGCCTTTATTAAAATAAAATTTTGATTTACTCCCTTTTTATTTTTTTGATTAATAATAATTTACAGACTATTACTTATAAAAAAACCAAATTTACACCCTACAAATTTAATTTTATAAAAATACACACTAAAAATTAAAAAGATCTTTACTTTAGGCTAACATTAAAAATATTTTACACACTAAATTAACTAATATGATTTACAGGCTTAAAAATAAAATTTAATCAATACATCCTAAATTATAAGAAATAAACTTTACTTCCTAATGAATATTATTGAAAAAGATACATCCTTTTTTTATAAAAAAGTAAATACTTTCTTTAGAAATTATAATAATAATACACACTTAAAATATTAAATGATTTTTACAATCTACTAATTAAAAATATTTATTACATCCTATAAACAAATTAAATAAATTGTACTTTCTATATATTTATTAAAATTTTATGATACCCACTAACAAATTATTTTTAATATTAACTTGCTATAATTGATCAATAATTTTATCTTAAAAACTATAATAATTTAATAATATTTTACATCCTATAATCATTAATTATCATTTCTTTCTTCCTATATAAATAAAATAAATATTATACTTCCTATAATTTATTAGAACTGTAATACATACTAAATAATTATAATTTTTTTTACAAGCTAAAATAATTAATGAATTTAACATCCTATTATCAATAAAAAATATTTTAATACTTCCTATAATGATATTATTATATATTTTACTTGCTTAATAAAATTATAATATTATTATACCCACTAAAAATAATTGAAATAATATAATACATCCTTTTTTTTTATTATATCTTTACTTGCTATTGTAATATAAAATAAAAATGTTACATTCTTAAAATTAATATATTTTTTACAGTCTAATTGAATAATAATATTTTTACATCCTAATTTCAATTAGAAATATATCATCCTAACTATAAAATTTAATGAATCATAAATTACTTGCTATAGTAAATAATTATATAAAATACTTTCTTAAAAATAAAATAAAATTGTACCCACTAAAATAATATATAATATTAAATTACTTTCTTTCAATTAGATAAATTAATACAACCTAAAATTTAGATAATTATTTTACTCCCTTTTTTTTAATTTGTTCTATTTACATCCTAATTATTAGATTTATATTTTTCTTTCTATAAAATTTAAATATTTATTTCTACTTTCTTTAATTTTTATTTTTTATTTTACTTGCTAAAATATTATTCAAAATATTACTTGCTATTATTTTTAATAATTTTTAAGACCCTCTAAGAATATAAAATTTTTTTACAATCTAAATTAAAATTAATTAATTCATAACAGGCTAAATTTTATTTAAATTTTAGATAACTTCCTTCTAATTATCTTTATAATTTACGAACTAATTTTAGTAAAACATTTACTTCCTTTTTTTTTTAATATATATTTTACTCCCTTTTATATTTAATTTTTATTTTACTTTCTACAACATCATTTAATTTTAATACCCACTAATTCAGAATAAGTTTAATTATGGTACAAACTAAATTTAAAACTTAATTAAATACTTGCTTTTAATTATTGTTTAAAAAATACATGCTAATATTATCATATAATAAATTTTACTTGCTAATTTTAAAAGTTAATATTTACACACTTTAATTATTACAATTTATCTTACATTCTAAAAATAAATTAATTAATTTAACTGTCTAAAATTTATATTTGTTCTACGCACTAAAAAATATTTATATATTTTACTCTAAAAGCATAAATTTATTTGAATATACTTTAATTCCCATTTATCACTCATTTTTTATATGTTTTATGAATATAAATATTTTTATTTAATTGATTAATAAAAAATAAATACTAAGTGAGGAATAATATTTTTAAGATTGATGTTTTAAGATTTTGAAAAATGAAAATATAAAAAAACCTTTCTAAATCAAATAAATTCTCTAATCATTAATAAAAATAAAAAAGTTAAAGATATCTTTTTTAATTTTAAATAATATTGAATTATGGAAATGTCGGATAAAATAAATATATCAATTATATTTAGAATAGAAAATTTTTTTCATCTATCAAAAATTTCATTAATTATTAAAATACTATAATAATATTTCAGAATACACCCAAGAGTTAAAAATAATTCATATTATTTTCATAAATTATACAATACAATAATAAAGAAAATATAATTATAATAAATAAAATATTTAAATTGAACTAAAATTCTTTATAACACGTCACAAATTTTTTTCTTTTAATTAAAAAAGATTGTTCTTCTTTTTTAATTCTAATTTAAATTCATCGATTAATTAATTTTATTTATTTGTTTTGTAAAAAAATAAATAACTATAGATTTTATTTTTAATTTTTAATGTTGTAAAAATATATAATATTATAAATAAAAAAAAATTGAATTAAAAATGAAAGTTGGTTATTTAATTTTATTAATTTTATCTTTATTTATATTCTCAAAAGAACAAAAAACAAAATCTGAATGTCATAATTCTAAATTTAACTGTGATTTTAAATGTCATGTGGTGATTCACAAAGATGATCTTATAAGGCTTAATGGATGTATAAAAAATTGTCAAAATATTTATCAAAAATGTTTAAAATTTGCAAAAAAATAAAAATAATTAATTATTTGTAAAACATCACTCTTTATTTTTTTAACAAAACACATTTTTTAGATTTAATTTTATTAAAATTAAAATAAAAATAAAAATTGAAAATTTTTTTTTAAATCAATCAGAACAGGAATTTAAAAATATAAAATTTAAATATAAATTTCTTTTTATATTAATATGTTTTGTTATTTATATTTAAATATAAATATTTATTATAATGAAAATAATTTCATTTTCTTCATAAAAAAAATGAGTATTATAAATACTTTTACTATCAATAATAATATTTATATTTAATATAAAAAAAATATTGTAATGAAAATATTTATAGCCAAATAAGGTGAATTAAAAAAATATTATATAATAAATTATATAATAAATATTTGGAGATTTTTTTATTTTAAAATATAAGATTTTTATTTATACCATTTAAATTCATCAAAAGGAATTTTTAATATTCTTAGATACATTTTTATGGAAATTAATTTTAAATTATATTTGAAAACATATTTTTGTTTAAAAGAAACTTTAACTTTTTTAATTTGTTAATTATAATAAAAATTAATTTATTTTTATCTTTTTTTCAATTTCTTGAAACACCAATTTTTTTCCAAAAGTTTGTTTGTTTGAAAATTACAAAATAAAAAAAAACTCCACATAATTTTTCATAATTAAAAAGGATAATAAATATAAATCTACTCCAGAAAAATCAAAATCTTGTGAAATAATATAATTATTCTCATCGTATTTTATTATTTTTCTAAAAAGATATTTATATCTTGAAACAGATAATTTTATCAAATCTTTTGATTCCATTTTTATTAAAAGTTTTTCAATGAAAGAATTCTTTTTTTCAATATTTTGTAAGAAATAAAAATCCATATTATAATATATAATTATTCCTTTTTTATTTTCAATAACTAAAGGAAAATTATCATAATGTTTAGAAAAATTATTTGACTTTGAAAAAAGCCCTATAGATATTCTTATTAAATTATTATTATTATCAATAATATTTTTATTTTCAATCTCAGTTTTTTCAATCAAATATTTTGAAAAAGATAATTTTTTCTCTATTTCTAAACTATTAAGATTAATTAAAATAATATTGTTTTTATTTGATGAAATGAATACTAAATATTTTTCTTTATAAATACATAATTGTTCTTCGTTTATGCATAATTCATTGTTCAAATTAATTTTTATAATTTCTTCTCCATTTTCATTTAAAAAAATAAAAAAAGATTGACTTGATAAAAGAATTAAATAACTATTTATTCTTTTTATAAAATATATTCCATTCATTGAATTAATATATGTTACATTAGTTGTTAATAAATCAAATAAATAAAAATCAATTGAATTTTTCTCAAAACAAATAAATTTTTTATTTTTTGTGACTATAATTTTTAAATATTTTTTATTATTTTTATTCATTAAAATCGTATTTTTAATTTTAAATTCAACGAAATTTCCATCATCATAAAAAGAATAAAGTTCTAATTTATTTAAGTATTCAAAAAAGAACAAATTTTTTTTAATATATAATATATTAATAGGACTTTCATTTAATATTATTTTTTTTTTAATTTCAACATTATAAAAATCATAAATAAATAATATATTTTCAGATAAAATAAAGAATTTTTTTATTTCAGGAAAGAACAATGGTTTTTTATCTAATTCTAAATATTTTTTAAATTGATAATTATAATAATTATTACATAATATCATTCCTCCATTATAGTTTTTAGAATTCTCGATTATATTTGTTTTATTTTTTGTTTGAAGTAAAAAACAATTATTTAAATTATTAAAATGATTAATTAATGATTTAATTTCTTTTTCTTCTCCTGTTAATTTCCCTAAAGTAAATTTATAATTTAAATAATTAAATATATTTTCTATATTTTGTATTGATTGAAAATGCATTTCTTTTTTCTTTTCAAAATAATTATAAGTTTTTAATAAATTTTCACATAATAAAATTTCTAAAAAATTCATTTTCATAAAATAATCATAATAAGGAAATAAAGTTAAAAAAGTTTTTCTATTATTAATATCATTAAAATCCTTTTCAATATCTTCTAAATTTTTATTATTTTTAAATACAAATTCATTTATATTTTTTAAATATTTTTGATTTAATTTAAATCCATCAATTTTTTCATTAAAAATTGTTTGTTTTCCATTTTCACAAAAAGGACAAATTGGAAAAATAAAATCTTTTAAAATAGGAATTTTTTTTTCTATTATTTCTAATTGATGATGATGCTCTTTATGAAAACAAAATACTATATTACATTCTTGACAATAATTTAAAAACAAATTTTTATTGTTTTGACTATAAAATAATTGTAACATACATTTATTACAACATTTAAAATTTGATAAATTTGAGTATAATTGATATAAAGGATGATATATTATTAAGAATTCATTTATTGGAAATATCTTTTTATGTTGATTATAACAATATGATTTTATCATTATATTTGAATCTGAATAACTTAAAGATATATTTGGAATACTTGGAAAATTTGTCATATATTTATTAATTAAAAGATTCTCATCTAAGAAAAGAAAATCCTTTGATTCCATTAAGAAAGTGATTTTTCAAATTATTTCTATTTTTTTTCAATACTTTTATCACATAAAATATTATTTCATATATATTTTTAATGAATAAATTATTAATATATAATAATTCTTAGTTTGATAAAAAATAATATTTCTTTAATTATCAATTTATATTTTTTTATTTTTTTAAAATACTTTTACATTTACAATAAATTCTTTCATCTTCAATTCTATCTGATAAACAATTTTTATTACATATATAATTTAAATAAAATTATCTATATAAAGTTAAAATCATTTTGATTTTTAATAAAAAGAAAAGCAAACATAAGAATAAAAATCATCTTAAGGATTTCTTATATTTATTTCTAAAGAAATTAAATCTTTTATTTATTAAATTGAATAATTATTTCCTTCAATCTAATAAAAATTCATAATAAATATTACCAGTTAAACCTTCATCTAATTTTTCATTATTTTACTTTAATTTTATCTAAAGTAAATAAAGTAACTATTTTATTTGATTAATATTTTTAATATCATATTCTTTTTGTTATATTGATATACTTTCTGATTTTTGAATATACTTATTTCAGAAGAATTTTACAAATTTATCATAACTAAATTTAGAATATGTTTTATTCATTATTTACTATGTAATTTTTATTGTTCCAATGATTAAATAATTATTTTTTATGAATAAATTATAATTATATAAAAGAAAATAAAAGTATTAAACGAAAAATTATATTTTAGAATAATCATTGTTTTTATTTATAAAATATTTAAATTTATTTTTGTTTGTTGAAATTAACAATTGTAATTATATTAATGAAATATTAACTGTATTAATTAAAAACTGAATGATGAGATTCAAAGATATTTATGAAAAAATAATAATAAATTAGAGGAGTTCTTTTATAGGTTAAAAATAAGAAAAAATCGATTTGTCTTTTTTAATAAAAAAAAATTTATATATTATTTAAATTAGAAAATGGACAAAAATTCAAAAATAAAAAAGAGAATCAATAAAAATGAATTTTTTATTTTAACATATTCTCATAATGAAACAGAAAATTCAAATAACACTCAAAGTGAATTATCAAATTCGATAACAGAAAAAAAGGGAAAAAAAAGAAAGATTATTCACAAAAATTTTCTTTTGTTAAAAAAGAGCCTTCGTTTAGATAATTTTATGAGAAAAACTCAAATTGATTCTCTTTTAAAAAAATGTAAATCTAAATTATTTAAAAGTATACATGAGTCAATAAATTTATGTTTAAAAAAAAAATTACCAAGATTACCTCAATCTTTTATTACAAACATTAAAATTGATTTTAATAAATTTTATCTTTGCCAAAGTATAATTTCAATTTATATTAAAAATCAAATTTTTGAAAGTTTCGATGAATTAATTCAAAAAGATTATATTATAAAAGAAAAAGAAGAAAGTTTAAAAATATTTTTTAATATTAAACTTCAAGAAGTTTTTGAATATTATTTAAATAGTAAAAAATATTTAGATAATTATTTAAGAATTTTAGAAAGAGAAGGAGAAAATTTTGCAATTTTATTTGATTTTATTTCTCATATTTTTTTAAATTATTATCTTAAAGGAAAAGGTAATAAACCTAAAATAAAACAAAATAAGATTAAAGGATTTAAAAGTTTAAGTTTAATTAAAAAAAATAAATTACCTTTTTCTAATAGAAAAGTGAATAGATTAAATAAAATTTTCAAAATTGAAAAAACTAAGAAAAATGAAAATGAATATATTGATAATGATCAAAAATAATTTAAGAAATTAATGATTAATGAGTATTATATTGAAATTATTATTTTATATATTTTCATTTTTATGTAAATATATTAATTTGTAATCAAAAAAGAGTTTTTTTCTATCAAAAAAATTAAATTTATAAGAGATTAATTTTTTCTTTCATATTATATATATAGACTTGTTATATATGAATAAAATTTATGAATATAAAAAAATAATTGTTTAATCAATTTTATATATCATTACTAAATATAAAAGATTTTGTTAATAAATTAAAAAAATTATGAAAAATAATGAACTTTATTTTAATAATTTGATTAATCATTTTTATTTTAATACTTAAAAAATTATTATCATAAAAAAGTAATAATTTTTAAATCACAATTTAAAACATTTATTTATATAAAATAAACAAAAAAATGGAAGTTCAAAAATAAGAAGAACTAAAAAGAAAAACACTTTTTTTCAAAAAATCTTCATAAAACATCAAATAATTTTAGTTTTAATATCTTCCAAACATGAAAAAAAATTGAGACAACAGAATTGTTCAAACAAATCACTAAAGAATTAAAAATGAAATTTCTCAAAGAAGATAAAATTTTTCTTCTTTAAAAAAATAAAATGAAAAATACAATATATCACTGAATAATAAAAAAATAAATTTTAGTAAAACAATTTAAAAAAGAAAAAAATAAAATGAATTTTAAGTAATTGACTAAAAAATTTTTTTAAGATATTATATGATATAAATAAAATAATTAAAAGTGAAATATAAATATGGAAATAATTTAATTTAATTTGATTACTTTTTTTTAATTTCAATTAAATTTTTTTGAACTATATCTTTAAATATTGTTTATTTTAATGAAAAAAGACAATTTAAATATCTAACTTCATTTAAAACAATGAAGTATTATTTTAGGGAAAAATAATAAAATTTCTTAATTAAATAAGAAAAAAAAAAGAATATATTTTACCCTTATTAAATTACCCAAAAATTATCTCTTTTCAAAATGAATAAATAAAAATACACATAATAAAAATAATATTATCAATAACAAAAAAATTATAATTATAATGATAAAAAATTTTCAAGAGTAATTATTCCTAATAAAAAATATCAAAAATTATTATTATCAAAAAAAAATATCATTAATAAAAATTTATTATTTATTTTTCTTAGGATTATTATTTGAATTATTAAACCTTTGTTCTTGTTTAATAATTAAATCACAAATCATTTGCATAGCATTAGCATTTTGTTGTGAAGTACCTTTTAAATTGCAAACTCTTCCAGTTCCATTAATAGTATTTAATTTAGAATCATCATTATATTCTTTACTAAAATTAATCAAAGCTCCAGTTTTACTCATAATATTTCTAACATTTTCTCCATTTTTTCCAATTAAAAAAGAAACAAGTCTATCAGGAACAATAAAATCAATTGAAATTTTCATTATTCCATTTTCTTCATATGACCAATTATTTTCATTATAATTTCTTTCTCTATAATTTCTCTCTCTTCTATTATATGAATATGATCTTCCATTTCCAGAATAACTTCTAGAACGTGATCTTGATCTTCGAGAATGAGATTTTGAATTTGATCTCCTTCTATTATAATTATAATGATAATTTTTACTTTTACTTTTACTTCTTCTTTGTTCTCTTTCTCTTCTATTATTTTTATTATCTGAATTATTATTATTATTATTTTGACTATCTATTTCTTCTTCTTCATCATCTCTTTCTCTTTTCATATTTTGAAATCTATCTTTTAAAGTATAAATATGATCATCTTCATTTTCTTTTGGTCCTGCTGTTGTAAATATAGAATTAATAAATTGATTTGCTATATTTTTATGTAAACTTTTCCCACTTTTTAATATTGGTCCTCCACTTTTAAAACATTCCATTTGTTCTATTATTATACAAACTGCATCTTGTACAGAAGAAAATGATCCTGCAATACATACTGGAATATCATGACATGAACTTTTTTTTTCATCATGTTTATTACTCATTATTTTTATTGAAGCTCCTTTTGAAAAATTTGCTATTTCTTGTATCATACATCCACCTGCTCCTATTAATTTAGTTACAAATACTTTATTTATTAACATTTTTAATGTATAACTTTTTTTCCCATCATAAACTGCTCGAATATCATCTTTTATTTTCCTTGTTATTGCAATTATTGCTTCTTGAACATGTTCAATTGTTCCTTGAAGAGAACAAATATAATCTTTATGAGCTAATTGTTTATTTTTATGATCTTCATAAATTTTCATATTGACATTAAATTCCTTTGATAAAATATCATGCATATTAGAATGTCTTTTACTAGTTAAAGTATCAATAACATCAGAATTAACTACTAATTTTACATTAGTTTGACTAGTTCTAATATTTAAAGGTTTGCATTCAAATTCAATTTTAGAAACTTCATTATATCTTTCTTCCATAATATTTTGAATATTCATAATAGCATCACTAACATTATTTGGTCTTCCACTTATAGAAACAGTTCTATAAGTCATTTTATATATAGGTTGATTAATAACAATTGATGCTCTTGATTCTTTTATCATTGTTGATATTTGTTTTCCTTTTGTTCCTATTACCATTGAAACTAATCCATTTGGAATCATTATTACTATTTCAATTTTTGAATATTTACTAGATGAATTTTTTTCATTTATATCTGTTACTTGTTGATCTAAATCATTTGATACTATAAATTCTAATAATTGTTGTGTGGCATCTCTTTTCTTTTTTAAATTTGGACCTTTTATTTTTAATAAACAACCATTAAAATCTGGAATTACAAAAGATGTATCAAATTCCATATTTACATCACCTATTTGATTTGATATTTTTGATAAAATATTTTCTTGAATTAATCTGTCTTTTAAAGGAATTGCTAAAAATATTAAAAAATCTAATGATGGTTTTTCTTTGAAAGTTTGATTTGGAGTTTTTGGCTTTTCTTCAGAATTATTACTATAAGAATTGTTCTTTGATCTTTCTTTTGAATAGGAATTATTAGAATGAGATCCTGAATGAGAATGACTTTGAGATATTGGACTATTAGTTTGACTATAATTTTCTATTTCATGTTTTTGATTTTTCGGATTTTCAATTTCGGAAGGAGAATCTTTTTTTTCCATTTTTTTTTTTGATTTTTTATTATTTTTTATTGCTAAGGATTATATTTTTTTTGGAAAGGATGATTTTTTGAAATTTAATTTTTTTTTAATTATTATTTTTTATTATTTGATTAAATTTCTTTATCCAAAATATATTATATTCTTTAATATGAAGACTGAATATAAATTTTTTCATATAATTTTTCAATTTCACTATTTGTATTTTTTGCTTTCTAATTTATTTCATGGGTTTTTATCAATAATGTTTTACCCATTTCAAATAATTAAAATTCTATTTCATTATATTGCTATTAATTCATTTCTATTTAACATAAGTATAATTATTTAATTTACTATTTTTATAATAATTCATACATAATTAAATAAATCAAAAAAATAAATTATTAATAGAGAGAAATTAAATAATTGGATTTTTATTACTTTTAATCTTTTTTGTTAAATACCATGAAAAGCTTTTTGCAATTTCATTATTATCAACAATACTTGATATATTTTTTTCATTTTTTTTTGATTCTAAATTTGAACAAATCAAAACAACAATTATTTTTTTTATGTTGGATAAAATATTATAAAAATAATAAATGAAAAAAAAAACGTCAATTATAATATAAATAAAAAAATCATAAAAGAAAACAATAATGAAAAACAAGTTTATATATTTCTTAATTTCTTTAACTGTTTCTTTATCCATAAAAACAACAAAAAAAACAACTTTAAAAACTCAAAAAATAACTTATGGAAATGAAATAACATTAAAATCAGTAAATTTTCAAGACAATTGTTATGCATTAGATGAAGGATATACATTTGAAATAGAAATGAAACAAACATCATCGAATTATGCTTTATTATTAGAAAAAATGATATATTTACAACAAGTTTCAAATCCAGATAATTTAATTCCATGTACTTGTATATCAAATATTAATTCAAATACTTTAAATTGTTCTTTGGATGAAGCTCCTTCAACAAAAAATTTAAATAATAAAGAATTTAAAATTAAAGAAATGAATGATATTGAATTCCCTTGTGTTTCATCCTCAGGAAATAATATACAAACATGTTTATTAAAATCATTTAATTTAGAGGAGACAATAACATATCATAATTTATATGATGTGTTATCAGGTGATCAAAACACATCTTATATAATAAATTATAATAATGAAAAGGAAGGTGAAATTTATATTAAATTTGAAACATTTTTAATGGGAGAAAGCCCTGATATAACATTAAATGGAGTCACTATAAATAATTGTGAAGAAATTAGTTATCCTGATGAAGAAGATGAAGGTGAATTTGTTAAATGTACTATAAGTAAAAATCAATTTCCAATGAGTGGAACTTATAATGTTATTGTTATTAATCAATGTGGTTATGAAGAATATCCTGGAATTGATGTTGTTATTATTGGAGGAGAAAATAATACCAACGTTGATTCTAAAGTAGATACGAATAATAATGATTATGATTATGATGATGGTTACGATTATGATGATGATTATGATTATGATTATTATAATAAATACAATTATAATGATGACTATGATGATGATGATTATGATGATGATGATGATTATGATGATGATGATGATGATTATGATTATGATTATGGAAATGGAAAATGGTTTAAAGTTGGATTTTCTTTGATTTTGATGATTGTTCTTTTTTAAAATAAAGTTTATAATTTTCTTTTTTATTTTTGGGAATTGAAAAAAAATTTTAAATTTTTTTATATAATTAAAAAATAAAAAAAATAAAAAAATGTCATCTGAAACTGAATGTCAAATCAAAGTAGTAGTTAGAACACGTCCAACTCAACAATTCGCTCAGCGAAATCTATCAATAAATCAACTAGAAAACAAAATCTCAATAACAATTCCTAAAAACGAATCAAAAGGTTTAATAAATAACCAAAAAGAGAATTGGCAATTTCAATTTGACAAAATTCTGCACAATGTACCTCAAGAAGAGGTATTTGAATATTGTGTTAGAGAAATAATTCAATCATCTACAAAAGGAATAAATGGAACAGTATTTGCTTTTGGCCAAACTGGAAGTGGAAAAACTTTTACAATAAGTGGTTCACCTACAAATTTTAATTATAGAGGAATTATTCCAAGAGCTATTAGTAGATTATTTCAAGAACTTGGATGTAAAAGTGATTTTGAAAGTAAAGTTTCTATTAGTTATTTAGAAATTTATAATGAAATTGTTTTTGATTTATTAAATGTTACTAATAATTTAGAACAAAGAAGTGATATTACTTTCCAAGAAGATGCAAAAGGAAATATTATTGTTAAAGGATTAAGTAAACATATCGTTAATAATGAAGAAGAAGCTTTTAATTTATTATTTGAAGGAGAAAGTAATAGAACTATTGCTGAACATCAATTAAATAAAGAAAGTACTCGTTCTCATTGTATTTTTACAATGAATATTGAAATGAAAAGTAAAGTTGAATCAAGTGAAAAAGTTTTAGCTTCAAAATTAAATTTTGTTGATTTAGCAGGTTCTGAAAGAGTGAAAAAAACAGGGTCGACTGGAATTGCATTAAAAGAAGCAACATATATAAATAAATCACTTACATTTTTAGAACAAGTTGTTGTTGCTTTTAACTGATAAAACAAGAAGAAAAGATTATATTCCTTATAGACAAAGTAAATTAACACATATATTAAAAGATTCAATTGGTGGAAATTGTAAAACTTGTATGATTGCAAATATTTGGCCTGAAGAACCTTTTATTTTGGAAACATTATCAACATTAAATTTTGCGAAAAGAATGAAAAATGTAGTAAATGATATTTCTGTTAATACTATTGTTGATACTAATGCATATTTGAAGAAATTACAAAAGGAAATAAAAGATCTTAAACAAGAATTAATAATGCATAATACTTTATCAAATAGAGGGAATATTAATTATGATCCATATACTCCAGAAGAACAATATGTTCAACAACAAATAGCTTTGAAATTTTTAAATGGAGAAAGTGAAGATATTGATTTTGATTCAGTAAGACAAGCAAAAGAATTATTTAATCAATGTAGAATAATGTTTCAAAAGGAATTTTCAGCTGAAAATTTATTAGAAGATAAGAATAAAAATAGTGTAGAAAGAAAAGATACGAAAAATACAATTGAAAAACAAAAATCTATTTCTGATGCTAAAAGTGGTGTTGGTGAATTTATAGAAAAACCTTCTTTTGGAATTGGAAGAGCTCCAAAAGATGCGAGACCAGTTTATTCTAGTGAACAACAAAATAATTTAAATAATACTTTAAGAGAAAGTCAAATTAATAATGAAAATGCTTATGTTTCATATAATGATTTTATTGAAGGAGATGATAAAAATATGAATATTCAAGATAATTTACAAAAAAAAAATTTAAGTAATGAAAATGCTGATGTTATATTAAGAAATGAAAATGAAGATTTTGAAGAAGAAATTTCTGAAGAAAATATTCCTGATAAAAATTCTGCTTTTGCATTATATAAAAATGAAAATGAAACAGCGAAAAATATTGAAGAACAAATAATTCAAACTAATACGGATTTAAAAGTTAAAAAAGATGAAGCAAAAAAATTAGGAGAAGAAGGAAATAAATTAAAAGAAGAAATAGATAAAATTAAAAATGCTTTGAATGAAAAACAACAAAATAAATTAAATTTAGCTGATGAAATGACTAATGTTATTGATGATGAAGAATGTAAATTAATTGATGAATTAAAAGATATTAGAAGTCATTATAAAGAAACAGTTGATAAATTTAAAAATGTGAAAGTTGAAATTAATGAAATGAAAAATAATTTAGATATGTTAAAAGTTAAATATGTTGATTCTTTTGAAAATTGGTTTTTTAAAAAATATAAAGTTACTGTTCAAGAACATGAATTAAGATTAGCTAAAGCTAAATATGGAGTTAATGTAAATGAAGAAGTTGTCAAAGAAAAAATCAGTGATCCTGATGAAGAAGCTTTTAATAATGCTAAAAGAAAAGTTCAATCTATTCATAGAGCTAAAAGATTGGAAAAGGCAATTAAATAAAAATATTTATATTTTTTGGACGGAGAATAAGATTTTTTTAAATGATATTGAAAATTATTATTTATATTATTATTTAGTTGATTATTTATTATTTTTTAATTTTCAACAATAAATATATATATATTTAAAAAATCAAAAAAATAAAAAAAAATAAAATAGAAACCTGATTTATTTCTAGAAATCTATGTATTAAAAATTTAAAAAAACTCTTAAAAAAATATATAAGCCAAAAAGGCTCTAAATAAAAAAATAGAAAATGTCTTATAACCGGAACTACCACAAAAGTTATTCTTCTTATGATAATTATGGATATAACACCCATTACAATAATAATTACAACAATAATTATAACTATAATAGAAATTATAATCAAGATTATCAAAATTCAAATTATAATACAAATTATAATTATCATAAAAGTTATACTCGAGGTGGATATCGTGAAGATTATAGAAATGATTATAATAATTATTATTTGAATAAAAAAAAAAATTATGATTCATATAACAGTCAAAATTATCAAAATCAATATCAAAAAAACAAATATTACCAAAATACAAAAAATGAAGAAATAAAAGAAGAAGATATAAAATCAGATATAGATGAAAATGAAATAGAATCATATAATAAGAAAATAAATAGTACTATATCAATAGAAAACTTAAAAGAATATTGTGAAAGGAAAGAAAATAAAGACAATATAAAATTAGTGGATAGACAATGTCCAATAAATAATTTAATAAGTTTAATAGATTTATCAATGGCAATAAAAGGACCTGATGAAGAAAAAGCATATTTACAACATCCAGAATATATTTCTTTAATAAGAAGAGGAAATACAATTTTAGAAAAATATAATAATTATAATGAATATCAAAATTCGATTCTATTGAGAAAAGGAATGAAAAAATTTATAGATATACCTTTTAATTTTTATAAAGAAAGAAGAAATAAAAGTGAAGAACACAAATATAAATTAAATATGACTTCTGAATATTTTTCAACATTACAATATATTTTTTATCCTGTTTTAGAAAGTTTAGAAGAAGGGTATTTAATTGAGATAATAAAATTAATGAAAGCAAATGGTGAAAATGCTCAAATATCATATAGTAAAAAATTTAATTTTTGGGTAATTGCTTCAAAAAATGTTTGTTTAACTGCAAATAATAGAAAAGATTTAGATTATTATAATCCAAGAAACAAAGATGGAAATCCAACAAGATATTCTTTTGCTTATGTAATTGGACAATGTTGGTTTGATATATTAGATAATTTTAAAAAAGAAGAAATAGAAAATTTAAAAAATTATTTAGATAATAAAACTTTTGTTGGTGAATATGTAGGAAATCAATATCATCAACATTTGATTAGATACATGAAACATACAATATTATTTTTCGGAATTGTAGAAAATGAAAGTATTGATAGTTCAATTCCAGTAATTGAAGCTTTTAAAATATTTAAAAAATTTAAATTAGATGTTGTTCCTTATGAATATATTTGTACTTGTGAAAGTTTTGATGAATTATGTGAAAAATTAAAAGGTTTATATGTTAGAATAGCTGAAAGTTCTATAATTGATGAAGAAGAAGGAAGTGTTATTTATTTAAGTAGAACAAGAGCAAGATATCAAAATTCTGATATTAAATTTAGAGATACAGATAAAGTTTTAAGTTTATGTAAATTAAAAACTTGGGAATATAGAGTTTATAGGAAATTAAGAGAAAAAATAAAAAATAATTTATTAGATATTAATTTTAACAAAGAATCTAGAAGAAAAATTTCTCAGTTTTTTGAAGAATTAAGATTAATGTTACAAGGATTTAATTTGCCTATGCCTTTACAATTCTATTATAAAGTTGCAGAAACTGCTTTTGAATTTGCTAATTTTTATAAAGATAAATTTAAAAATGAAAATAATCCTTATGGTACTTTAGATTTACATGGAAGTTATATTGACTTTTTAGAAACTATTCATTCTATTGTTGATGATACTGTTACTTTGAAAAGTAGAATCATTCAACAAAATAATATTTTAACTTATGATTATTTAATTAAAAATACTTTGAAAAAGAAAAAAATTGTTGAAATTATTATTTATGCACCTCCTTGTTATTTAAGTGAAGATTTTTTAAAAAGTTTAGCTAATAAATATAAAATTCAAATTATGAATTCTTTCTTAGATGAAAATTCTTATGGTAATATAGAAAATGATATTATTATTTATCATATTAATATGCATAATTTCAGAAATATAAATAAATTAGGTCAAAATCAATTTATTTTTGTTTTTGGAATGAATGAGGATGAAATAAATAAAGGAAAAGAAAAATTTAAAGAAAATATGAAAAACCCACTTTTTATTTCTTATAATACAAATAAAAGTTTACTTCCTTTTATTAAATGTGAAAATAACAATGAAAAATTAGATGAATTATTTAATTATTATAAAACAGAAAGTATTAAATTTACATCAAATTTAGAAAAAAGATTTGAAACACAAATTAAAATATATGATAATTTCGATGAAAAAAATATTTCTGAATATGAAAAAGAAATAGAAGAAACAATAAAACAAATTAAAGAAAATTTAAAAGGAATAAATGCAGAAGATATAGAAAATGAAACATTTTTCGTAGACAATGGAAATTTAATAGGATTTGAATCAAATTCAAAAGAAAAAAACAAATTAAAAGCTTCAAAATATAAAAATTCGCAATTCATAGATTTATATGAAGAGCATCATAATCCATATGAACCATTAAAAGAAAAATTTTTAGAATATGAAAGAAAGAAAATAGAAACTCAACAAATGAAAGCTGAATTATCAACTAAAAAATCATCAAATATAAAAAGAATAATAATATTAATTCCAATGACTATTCCAGGAAATGGAAAAACATTTTTTATAAATCAATTAAAATCAATTATTGAAAAATATGGAATACATTTCCAATCAATTTCATCAGATGATATAAGAAGAAAAGTAATGGATGAAATGCTATATAATAATAGAAGAATGACTGAAAAAGAAGCTTTTGAAAAAAGTGGAAAAAGAGCAAATTTTTTATTCGAAAAAGAATTAAAGCAACGATTTGAAAATGTATTTTATAATAATAAAATATTAAATGCAATGATATATATAGATAAAAATCATCCTCCAAATGCAATTAATAGATCAACTGATCCAATAAGAAATTTTTTAAAAGATAATTATAATAATAGATATCAATTAGATTTACAATTTGTTGCTTTAATTCCTGATTGTATAAATTATTTTGAATTTTCTTCTGAAGTTACTGCTTTTATACCCTTTTCTTTATCATATTTTATTCAATGTTATTTAAGAGTTAAACATAGAAATGATCATCCTACTTTAAATGGTGATACTAAAAATTTAATTAATATTTTTGGTATTTTCATTCAAAATTTTATTAATGTTTCACTTAAAGAAAATAATATTATGATGTTTCAAAAATTGGATAAAGCAATTAAATTACCTTTTACTGATGAAATTGAAGATTCTATGTTACCTAAAGATTTAGTTGAAGCTGGGAAAAAATTTTTTAGTAATATAATGAGAGATAAAAATAATATTATTAATCCAAGTGAAACTTCCAAATATTTTGAAGACCTAATTAATCAATATTATCCTAAAGTAAATGATTTTTTTCCTACTAAAAATTTAGTTTCCTCAACAACTGAACCTATTATTGCTAAATTATATAATATGGATTTAAAAAAAAATGATTTAGGAAAAGTTAACAATTTTATTTATTTAGGTGTTTTATTTAAAGGAGAAGAAAATTATGTTAAAATAAGAACTAAAATAAGTGATGGATTAAAAATATTAAAAGATAATTTAAATATTGAAAATGATGAAATAGATAATTTAATAAATTTAATTAAAATTGTAAAAGAATTTGAATTACCTTCTAATTGGAAATTTCCTCATAAAGCCCATAAAAACCTTTGGCATAGTACATTATTATTTAAAGGTAATAAAAGTATAAATGAAATTCAAAATGATAAATCTTATTTACAATTTAAGGAAGGTGAAATTAATAAAGTTAAATTTATTGGTTTAGTTTATATTCCTAATAGAACTATTGTTATGATTATTAAATTTTCCAACGGTATTGTTTCTAACAATAAATATCCTCATGTTACTGCTTTTATTAATCAATATCCTCCAAAAGCTTCAAATGATGTTTTAGAAAAAATTCTTTTAAATGAAGATGCTTTGGAAAAATATAATAATATTATTAAAGAAAATACTAATGAAGGAGAATTTATCAAAAAATATGATATTAAAATTAATAAAGAAAATGTTGTTGGTTATTTAATTTTATTTGAAAAAAGTGTTGAAATTGAAGGAATTATGCATGCTTTTGAATAATAAGGTTTTTATTTTTTTTATTTGCAATTATAATTTAAATCTAATATTTACTTATTTTTTATATTTTATTTTTAAATATAAAATTTATAATATTTTAATAATATTGATAATTATTATTATTAGTATTCCTTTAAAAAAGTATATATACCATACAGAAATTATTTTAATAAATAAAAAAAATGATTATTTATATAAAATTCTTTTCAAATCACTTCTAACAGCAATATTCCCAATTTTTTCCCATAAATTTTCTTTATCATCATGATCCTTAACTTTAAAAGGAGAAATATAATTTTTTACATTATTATTTTCATAATCTGGTAAAAAAATTTTATCAATAGTTAATCTAAATAAATCATCAATCATTCTTGGAATAAGCATATTAATTAAAGGAGAAGATTCTTCTAATCCAGGATTAGTATTAATTTCTAATAAAAAAGGATTAAAATCATTATCAAAAATAAAATCATATCCAAATAATTCAAAACAAAATTTTCTCTGATATTCATTTATACTTTCTTTTATAGTTTCCATTGATATCATAATAATTTTTTTAATTTTTGGTAAAATATCATTTTTAAAATTTACTTTTCTTTTATTTTCATCTTCCATTTTTTTATCTAAAAATATTTGAAATTGTTCAAAAGAAATTTCATTTCCGTGTTCAAATTCAGAAAAATGAATATTATATTTTTGAACAGAATAATTAGTTAAATGAATAAATAAATCATTACTTTTAATATTATATTTTTCACTTGTTGCTTTTAAATGACCTTCTTTAAAAAAATAAACATTCATTTCATGATTTAATAAAACCCAAATTCTCATATCAAATTTTCTTCCATTATATAAAAGAGGATTTTCTAAATATTTTTGTAATAAAACTTTTCTCATAGTATTTTTATTATTATTATTTAATTCTTCATTTTTTTCATTATTATCTTCTAAAGATAAAGTAATTTTATTTTGGAAAATATCTTTATTATAACTTCTTAATTTATATTTACGATGAGAAATAATTGAACCATTATATTTTCTATGAAATTCAATTGATTTCTTATCAAATTCACTTTTATTTGTATTATTCCCAGAATAAAAATTTTTTATTGCACTATTTACTTTTTCAATTGAATTACATATTTGAATATATCTTCCTCTATTCATATTAATTGCTTTAACTAACCATAAATTTTTTCCAATGTAAAAATTTTTAGGAATGAAAAATTTTGTTTTAAAACCTAAATTAAGAATATCAGAATTTAAATAAAAATATTCAGAATATTTTTTCCTATTTTTTTCATTTCCTATTATATCTTTTATATTATTAAATAAGTGAGTAAAAGATTTCATTTGATCCATAAAAAAAAAATGACCGAATTCAATTGGAATTGTTAAAGGAAAAAAATCAAATAAATCTTTTGAATGAATTTCACAATATTTCATTAAGTTAAAAAATAATCTTAATTTATTTGTTATTCCTCCATGAAATTCAAAATGATTTACAAATTTAATTTCTTTTATATTTTCAGCATATTCTTTAAAATTTATTCTCCATGATGTAGGAGTCCAAAATAAATTTATTATATTTTTTTTCCTATTTTTATCTGGAATTTCTTTCCAATTTTTTCTTAAATTTAAACACTTTTTTATTAAATTTTCATTATTTCCTGATATTACTATATAATTATTTATTGTTGGTTTTGGTATATTTTTTTGCAAAATTTTAGGTAATGATGTTTCTTTGTTTATTGTTGATAAAGAATTTAATGAATATTTTTTCATATTTAAATTTTTTTTATTTAAATAATTTGAAAAATTCGGAAATAATTCTTTTTTATGGTTTTCAAATATTATTTCTTTCCTTTCATCTTTCATTTTTTGAACTTCTTGTTCGTTTTTTAGATTTGTATATGAATAATATATATTTTTATTGAATCTTGATGATGATTCTGATAAATATCTTTTATAAATATCAGTTCTTGAAAATTTCATTTATCTAAAATAATATATAACTCATTTATAAAAAATAAAATAACATCATTTAAACCAAAAAAAATTAATTCAAAAAAATAAAAAAAAATTCGAAAACAAATAAAATAAAAGCCATACTTCATATATAACTATAATCATTCAAAATATAATAATCTTTTTATAGATATTATAATTCTTGGAATTTTTAAGCAAATTTGATCAAAGTTAATATCTTCTATATCTTTGGCACTAGTGTCCTCTAAACAGAAGACTTATATAATCTATTATTTAATAAATTTTCTTCAACATTAATTGCAATTCCTCCTTTTCCAATAATTCCTAATCTCTAATCCATAGGTGAAAAATAATTATCAATTGTTGTCTAACTAATTGTTTTAATATTTATATATATTTTATAATCACGATATAGGAAATTTTATGAATAGAAATAACCATAATATATACTGAATTTTGGTATTTTATTTTTTTTCCATATACATTTTCCATATGCTATTTTTGTTTACAATTCATTTTTTTATTTCTTTTTATCTTTAAATATTTTATTTTGAAAAATAAGAATAAGGGATTCACAATAAAAAGATTTTTATTTGTGAATATGTAATTTAATTTTTTACTAAATTTTTCCTTTCTTACATGAATAATTTTTGTATTTCATTTATTATTTTATCTGATTGAGTGTTTAAGTGTTCTTCAAATATATTATAATTTTCTGGTAATATATAACCTTTTAAGTTATGATTTTATTGGATTTATTTTTTATTTTATTAAATTATTATTTTTCTGATTCAAAATTATTTCTGAAAATTTTAAAAAAGTGTTCTATTTCTGAATATACTTGATTAATTAAGAAGAATATTTATTTCTCCTTTATTTTCATTTTCTTGTAAATCTCTTTTCTCCTTTCATTTTTAAAAATAAATTCAAATTCAATTTTTAATTATTAAATTTTAATGTATTAAAAAAATGAAATTAAATAAAAGTTAAAAAAATTCAAAAAAATTAAAATATATAATAAATAAATTTAAAAAGTGTATTTTTCTCCTTATCAAAACCAATATAAAAACATTCTAAAAAAAAATTTAAAAAAATAAAGATTTAATATTTCATTATTAAATAACAATCCAAAATATTTTAGACTCTTCCCCAAAGAAATCCCCATTTAGCAACAAATCTATCTTTAAGCATTCCAAGTAATCCTTTAGAATTAATATCTTTTCCTAAGAAAATATTTAAAATTTGAACATACATAAATCCAAAAATAACCCAAGAAATAGCAATAATATTAAAAGGCATTGTAACATCAATATTAGGCATATTAAAAAAAGCATAATTAGTAATAGTAAATTTATTATTAAAGATAATTAATCCACATGGAAAAAAATATCCAAATTCTTCTCCATTATCAAATGATTCAAAATTTAATATTTGCTTTATGAATTCTAATGAAATTTCTAATCTATCAAATTCTGTTTTTCCTATATACTTTATATTTAATTGAGTTGATATTTTTGATTCATATGAAAAAGGAACTTGAATAAAATTATTTTCCTTCTTTTCTTTTAATATTATATTAAAATCTTCTTCTAAATCTTCTGCTTTGTATGTTTTTATTAATTTATTATTTTTATATAAAGATATTTCCATTGATGAATATTTTGGTAATATTATTTTTGATGGTAAAATTTCTATTATTTCAAAATTTTTATTTTTTATTATTTCTTTTATTATATTTTTATCTTTTAAAATTATATTATGATGAAAAATAAAATTTTCAAAATTAAAATGTGTTCCTTCCATATATCTATTTGATTCAATTTGATATGAATTTTTATATTCTTCTAATTTTTTTTTATTTTCTTCCAAAGAAAAATCATCTTCAACATTCCTAAATAAAATTTCAAAAGAATAAATAACATCCATTTCATTATTTTCAACATGATATTTAATAGATTTATAATTACTTTTAGAAAATAAATTAGAATCGACTAATTTATTAAATTCTTCCATTTTTTCAAAAGATAAAACATCTTTAATTCCTTTTAAATGTTCAACACAAACTTTTTCTCTTCTTTCTATTAAAATTTTATAATCTTTATATAAAATATAATCAGCTCTATCTAAAAGAGGAGTTAAAGTAACTTTAAAAGAATAAGAAAAAACATCAAAATATGTTTTAAATTTTTCATAGTCATCTAAAGGAGAAAAATTTTTACTAATGAAAAAATAACCATTTGGATAATCACTTATTAAATTTGAATATTGATTTAAATTAAAAGGATAAAAATTTGATATTATATTATCTGATATGTATCCTTGAATAATTTGAAGAGTAAATTCAGAATCTTTTGGTAAAAAAATTAATAAATCTGAAGGTAAATACATATCATCATTTATATATGTATTTTCAAAAAATTTTTCAACTTTTACATTTATATTTATTTTTGTATAAGTTGAATTATCTATTAAAATATTTGATTTTGATATTGTTGTATCTGAAAGAGAGAAAGTCAACAAAGAAAAATATACTAAAATTAAACTTAAGTATTTCATTAAAATAAATAAATTAAATTTTAAAAACATTAAAACAAAAAATTGAAAAAAAAATTATTAAAAAAATATGAGCACAAAAAATCCAGAAAAAAAAACAGAAACAACAAAAGAACCTTCAAATAAAAAGAGTTCTTTATCAAATCGTTTAAAAACAGCAATAATTGTATTACCAATATTATTTACAATGTTTTTATATCCATTTTTTTATTTAATATTAATGTTAATAGTAATATATATTTCCCATAAAGAATATTATATAATATCAACACACATAATTAAAAATTTATTTAATGATCAATTTTCTGATTCAACAGCATCAACATTATTATCTTCTCCTCTTCAAACATATATAATATTATTAATTCCTGTATTAAATTATAGATATAAAGATTGTGAAATATTTATTTCTTTTTTTGTTCTTCTTTTATTATTGTGTCATAGATTATCTAGTTTTATTAATATTTATATGTTAAATAATACTAAAGATTTTGAAAGTCAAGATAATTTTCAAATTGAAAAAGAATTTAAAGAAGCTATTAATGAAAAAAATATTATTAAATATCAAAATCCTTTACAACCTCAAAATTCCTTTGAAAAAACAGTTAAATATTTAAATGTAATAAAAAAAAATATAGAAAATGACAAAAGTTTACTCAACCAAAATTCATTAACAGAAAATAATAATCTTTTTTTCCAAATGAAACAAAATAACAATGATAATATAAATAATGAAGACAATAATAAATTTACTAGGAAAAGTACAATAACTTCATTTAAGAATTCTCATACAAAACAATATATCACAGAAAAGATGTTTAACGCATGTTTAATAATAATAGAATTAGATTTTATATTTATATTCATATATGCAATTCCCTTATGTTATGGTATATCACTTCATCATTTAAATGTTGGATTTGAATATGTAAGTTTAACAGTTATTATTTCTTATTCTTGTGATGCTGGAGCTTTATTTTCTGGAATGAAATTTGGGAAAAATAATTTTGGTGCTCCAATTACTCCTACTAAAACTTTTGAAGGATTATATGGAGGAATATTTTTTTCAGTTTTTTGTTCTATTATTTTTAGATTTGTTATGATTTCTGTTTTACATAAAAAATTCTTCAATGTTAAAACTTATATTTTCTTTATTTTTACTGAAATTGTCACTTCTGTTTTTGGAGATTTATTTGAAAGCTTTTTAAAAAGATGTGCTAATATTAAAGATTCTGGAGTTATTTTTCCTGGACATGGAGGGTTGTTAGATAGGATTGATTCTATTAGTGTAGGAATGCCTGTTACTTATTTTTTTGTTAAAAAATATTTAATATAAAATTATTTTTCATGTTTATCATATTTTTTTTTAGAAATAAATATCATTTTATTCCATTTTTTATTTTTATTATTTTAATACTAATTTTTTATGTTTATTGAAGTAATTTTAAAATCAAAAAAAAAAAATTAAAATCACTATTTTTAATAGCATAATAAAATTTGGCTATTTAATAATCTCAAATAAAAAATTACATTTCATCCTCATCTTCACTTGCATCACCTCCTCCAAAATTAGATTGCAATTGTCTAAAAAGAGAATTAATTCTATTAAATATACTAATAGCAGTTTCTCTATTAGGTTGATTTTGTTCATTATTTATCACCTTATCTTCTTCATTTCCCATATTAATTCTTTTATTTTCTAATTTTCCATCTCCAATTAAAAAATACACATTTTCAATAACTTCATTTACAAAAACATTCATATTATGATCTTCACTTCCAGAAATTAAAACATCTTTTAATTCATATTTATTAAACCAAATAATTTCATTAACAACGCTTCTATGAATTTTTTCTTCAAAAATGGGAATAATTGAAGTTTTACTCCATAAATTTATTTTTCCGTTTTCACTTCCACAGCATATGAAATTTTGATTAAAACCTCCGAAATTTGCTTTTATATTAAATCTATTTTGAATATGACCATAATATCTTCCAATTTCTTTAAAATTATTTAAATCAAATAAACTGATTGTTGGAGTTATTTTTGAATGATTTATCAAAAGTAATTTTCCATATAAATCTAATTTAGTTGATATTATAACATCATCAAATTGAATTTTTTCATATTTTTTTAATTTAACTTCATCATTCATATTATATGAATAAAAATCAATTGAATTATTAGTTGCTACTGTAGTTATTATACTATTTATATATTTAGAATAATTCAATTCATTTATTGATATTCCTTCTGTATTTAAACTATAAATTTTTTCTCCTGTTTTTGAATTAACTAAATTTAATTTATTATCTAAACCACTTGAAACAAATATATCATCATTTATAAAAAAACAACTGGTTATCATTGCAGAATGAATATTAGAAAAATTTTTTTTTGTCTGACCTGAAAAAGGATCAAGTAAACATAAAGTTTTGTCTTTGGAAGCTGTTAATATTAATGTATCTGAATTATTCCAAACTAATTGATTTATTGTTGATGAATGATAAAATTTTATTATTTCTTTTAATATTATATCATTTTTATTTCTTTTTATTTCATATGTTATTATATTATGATTTGATAATATTACACAAAAATTATTTTGAGAATTTGATAATATTAAACTGTGAATTTCATATTTTAAATCTAAATTTAATGCTTTTTTTAAAGGAATTCCTTCTTTTTCATTTGAATTATTTATTGGAGAATTATGTTTTTTTAATTTTTTAGAAAAATATAAATTTATTGTTTTAAATATATTTTTTATTGTTATTTGCTCTGTTGAAGATATTGTTTTTTTTATATGTTCTATTACTTTTTCATTTGATTCTATTTCAGGAAAAATTTTTAATATATTTTCTTTATTTTTTTGTATGAAATCTTTAAATATTAAACTTATTTTTTTTAATTCAGAATCAATTAAACTTATTTTTTCTTTATAAACCAATTTTAAATCTGTTAGTTCTTTAACTATATTTTGAATTTGAGATAAAATTTCATTTGGTAATAAATTATCCATATTATTATATAATTTATTGAAATATAAGATATTGATTAAATTTATAATAATTGGATTTTCTATTTTTAAAATTTGTTTAAATGCTTTATTTAAAGAATATAAATCTGAATAATTTGTATTTACAAAATTAATTAATATATCTTGAAAATTTTCTTCAAATTTTATTCCACTTTCTTTTTCCAATTGATTTTTTACTTCATCTAATTTATTTTCATGTAAATAATTTAGTATTATTTTTATAATTTGATCATTTTCCATTTTTTATAATTAATTAATTGATAATTAAATAATAATTAAAATTTATAAATTATTTAAAAAAAATATATTTTTTTAAACATTTTTTTCTTTATTGTTAATAATAACTTTCATTTTTTTTATCATTGAATAAACGAGAAATATTAATTAAATTTAAATGACTATTTTTTCTTTCACTTAAAGATTTACTTTCTCTGTTTTCTATATTTTTTTTATTAATTTTGAGAGGAGGTAAAATAATTGTTCTTCTATTTTTTAATTTACTTTCTTTCTTTTTTCCATTTATTTTTATTTTTAATAAATCATTATATATATTATTTAAAATACTTCTAGAAATATTTTCATTACTTTTTCTTATTGAATATAAATAACTAATATAATCTTTATTATTATAATTAAACATTTCTTTTTTTATTTGATTCATTTTTTTTAAGTCTTTTTCTTTTTCTTTTTTTATTTTTTCAATTGATTCATTCATAAAATTTTCAAAATTAAATTCTTTCATTAATTTAATATTTGGATTTTCTTTAATTGGAATATTTGGGATTGTTAAAAAAATATCATCATGATTTTTTTTTTTAATTGGAGATTCTGTTGTTGCATTTATTGTACTTGTATTTCTTTTATGGAAATTTCTTTTTATTTCATTCCTTAATAATTTTACTCTAACTGAATCTATTAAATTTAAATTTTTTTCTGATTTTCTATTTCCATTCAATTTTATTATTTTTTCTTCTTCTTTTTCTAATTTTAATTTTTCATTTTCTTCTTCAACATTTTTTTTTAATAGTCTTTTACTAAAAAGAATATCATCTGATAATTCCATTTAATTAAATTTTTTATAACTAATCATTTATATTATTAAGATTAGTAATATGTAAAAAAAGATATAATTGATTTAAAAATTATGTTGAAAAAAGAATATAAGTAAATATTTAATATTATTTTTATTATTTATTTTTTAATAATATTATTCCCTAAACTTTGTAATCTTCCAGAAGAAATATTTCTATCATGAATATAATTTCCAGGGTTTAAAATTGGATTATAATTTAAATAAGAATCACCAAAATTATAACTTCTTTGATTATAAGGATTAACATTAATTTCATTTATTTTATTTTTTCTTTCTCTTAATTCTAAATAAGGATTATCTCTTTTTATTTTTTCAACTTGTCCATTTTCTAAATTATAATAAGTATCAATGTATAATTGTTTAGCATTAAGTTGAGAATCTAAATTATTTTTTAATTTATTTTGTTTTGGAATTTCATTAAAAGTTGAAATTGTAAATGGATTATAATTAATAAAATTATCTTTTTCATATATTTGATTGTCATATCTTAAATTTCCAAATGAAGATAAATTTTTCTTTTTATTTATTAAATATTCATTTTTTGATTCTATATTTAATCTTTTCATTTCTTCGTTTAAATTATTTATATTGTCTTCAGTTTTCTTATTTTGAATATTTTCATAAAAATCATTATAATTTTTATCATAGTAAAATTTTTCTTCATTAACATTATTATTTATTTCATTATAATTATTATTATTATTATTTGGGAGAGATGAAATTGGATTTTGATTTAAATAATCTTTGTCTTTTTGAATAGACTCTAAAGCTTTGTGATATAAAGAATTATTTTCTTCATTTTGTTTTTTTAATATATCTAAATAATCATTATATTTTTGATAATCTTCTTCTTTTATTTTTTCATTTTTTTGAAAATCAAAATTTTGATTTTCAGATTCAGTGATATTATTATTTTTTGGAGTTAATTCTTCTATTTTTTCAAATCTAGTTTGAGGGATTACTTTATTTATATTATTATTATCATATGAATTTATTATTGGATTTTGATATTGTGGAATATTATTATTTATATTTATATTATTTAAATTTGAGTTATTTGTATAATCATCTTTTATTGATTTTTGATTTGGATTGGATAAAGGAATATTTATATTATTAATCTCTTTATTATTATTTAAAGGGATATTATTAATATTTGAATTATCATATAAAGGTATATTATTATATAAATTATTATTAACCTTTGGATTATTATATAAAAGAATATCATCATTATTGTTTTTAGAAATGTTATTATTATTATTAATGTTATTTGGCTCATTATATGAAGGAATATTATTTTTAGAAATATTATTATTATTTGGATTATTATATAAAGGAATATCATTATTATTATTACTATTAATTTTACTTTGGAAATTAGTGTTATATTGAGGAATGAAATATTCTTTTTCATGAATTTGAAAAGGTTGATGATTTATAATATTATATCCATGACTTTGCCCTCTTTGATTAATTTTTCCTTTATCAGAAAAATCAATAACTTCACTTTTATCATAATAATCCTTGTTTCTAAAATCTTGAGTATTTTTAATATATCTATTTTCACTTCCAATTTTAATTTGTAAACTTTTATCAATACTTTCATTTTCATTTCTACTTATATGATATTTTCTATTTATATAATCTTCATATTCTTTTAATTGTGCACTTTGAATTTGACGTTTTTTTTCATAAGCAAGTTTTTTTTCTTCTTCTATTTTTTGTTGTAAAGTTTCTAATGCTTTCTTATCATTTTCTATTTCTTTTCTTTTATATAATTCTTTTTTTTCTCTATTATAACTTGCATTATTCATATTTTGTAATAAATATTGTCGTTCATATTCTCTTATTTGTTTTGACATTTTTGTTTAGAAAAAATATAGTGGTTTCTTAAATATAATTTAAATTTTATGAAAATAATAATTTTTCATATAAGAATTTTTAGAAACTGTTTAAGAATTTTAAATGTATTTATTTCTAATATTTCATATTTAACATATTAATTTAAAATAATTATGATTTTTAATTAAATTTTTTGATAAATGTAAATAATTTAATTTAAATAATACTTAAAATCTAATGGTATAAAAATAAAAAATAAAAGTTTAAAAAAATAAAAATAAAAATATATGTTAAATAACATATGTTTTTACATTTATTATTTAAACTCATATATTCCATAAATAATTTATAATATACCTAAAATACAAGAAATACAAGAATTAAATCATTTTTAATTATTCAAAAATCATTATCTTCGAAAATGATATTTTGCATAGGTTGAAGAAATTTAAATTTATAATCAATTAATTCTAACATTTCTTGAAATTCCTTTAATTGTTGAATAAAGCCAAAATTAGGAGAAATTATTTTTCTTTTATTTGAAACAAATTTAAAAGCTTCCTCAAAATTCAATTTTTTCATGAACATTATAATAGAAATCACAATTGAAGCAGAACGAGAGATTCCTGCTTGACAATGAATGAAAAAAACTTTATCTTCATTATTTAAAATATATAATATTATCGGAATAAAATATTTTAATATTTCTTCATGTTCATTATCATCAATTTCAATTTGTTTATAATTAAAATCTTCAGGATAAAATTTATATAAATTATATCCTACAATAATAATATCTGTTATTCCTTTTTTTTTTAATTTTTTTTTTGAAAATGAACTTCCTTCATTTCCTAAATATAATTTATCTTCTATAATTTCACTAGCTTCGAATTTTAATCTTGAAAAATAATCTAATAAATCTTCTTTTTGTTCTTCCATTATTTTATTATAACATTTTCTACATATTCTAAAATTTCGACAAAGTTGAAATTCGGGTTCTATTGTGTTTTTACATTTAGGACATTTTAAATTATAAATTAATTTTTTTTTTGGATATTTTCTTTCAGTAGTTAAAGGCTTTATTTCTACAATTTCAGGATTTTCTTTTTCGAATGATTCTTGGAATATGTTTCCCATTTTGTTTTGAATTTTGTTATTTTTTTGGAGAAAAATTATTGATTATTTTAATTTTTTTTTATTTTTTTATATAAAATGTTTTTATTATTATTATAAATGAATATAATAAAAGATAATGAAAATTTAAGAAATATTGAAATAAATTCCATTTATTTTTATGGAAATAATGCTACAAATTTAATAAAAGAAAATTCAATATTAAGGCAATTCATAGATTTTTATAAGAATAACATTGAGTTTAGTAAAATCAAATTTATGAATTATTTCCAAACTGATAAAAATCTTTTAAAAGAAATTCTTATTTTTGATTTAAAAAAATATAATAATAAACTTTTGGAATTAAATAAAGAAAGTAAAAATGAAAAAAATAAATTAGAAATAAAAATAAAAAAATTAGATGAAAAGCTTTTATCAAATATAAATAAATTAAATGAAGAAAAAGAGAAATTAAAAGAAGATAATTTTATATTATTAAATGAAAATAAACAAAAAGATTCAATTATAAACATATTAAATAAAGAAAAAGTTCATTTTATTGGATTAGAATTTCTTCAAGAAATAAAAAGAACTAATTTTGAAATAGATAATATTTCTTCTTTAAAAATATTGAAAAATGAATTAAAAAAAACTCAAAAAAATTTATTATCTAAAACGAAAAAACATAATCAACAACTTAAGAAAGTAAATTTATTATTAAATACAAAAAATAATTTAAAAGATCAAATAAAAACAAATAAAAAAAAAAGAAAAAGTAAATTTTCTCCTGTAAATAGATTTAAATCAAATAATATTGTTACTAAAAGTTCTAATTATCAATTAGTGAAAAAAAAGAGTAATGATGATATATTTGTAAATAATAATATAATTTTTGCTGATTTTGAAGATGATTTATATGATGATATGGACGATATTGATTTCATTAATTTAAATACTGATGTTAATAACATAAACATTAATTTTGAAGATAAAATTATTTTTAGTGAAGAAAATAATTTAAAAACTGAAAGAAATGAAAAAAACATTAATACTTTAATTCCAAAATTAAATTTAAAACAAATTGAATATAATAACAATAATAATGATAATAATTTTAATAATTGTTATCACAAAAGAAAATATAAATCTATGATTAATTTTGAAATTAAAGATAATATTGATGTAAAAATTGAGGATTTAAAAAAAGAAATTTCGAAAATGAAACAAAAAAAAGAAAGATTAAAAGAAATCATTAAGAATTTTAAAGAGTATTATGATGATTTTAATCATAATTTAACATCTGTAAATAAACAATTATTCACTAATGAAAATTATAGAACTTTTAAAACAATAGAATAAATTATTATATTTCATTTGATAAACTTGTATATAAACATATAAAGATGATATTCCTTTTAAAAAATAATTAATTTTAAAATGATTAAAATAAATAAAAGAGTTTTATATATAATAAAATAAGAAAATTAATTTTTTTATTTATAAAAATAAGTTAAAAAAATGACAGAAGAAACAGAAAACTATAATAACAATAATGATAATAATAATGAAAATTCAGAAGAAAAAACTATTTCTGATTTAAGGGATTTTGGTTTTTCATCAAGAATATCTGAAAAAGCAAGTTTTTATTGTGAAAATAATTTAAAAAAATGTCTTGAATGGATATATTATCATCAAAGAGATAAAGACTTTAATGATCAATTAGATACAAATCATCCAGATGAAACTAAATATTATAAAAATTTAAAAAGATTTATTAGAAAAGGTGAACCTGGAGAAGATTATGATGAAGAATTATATGATCATTATGATGATAATAATTCTCATCATTCCAACAATAGCAATGAAAATAAAGATAATAATTTAGAAACATTAGCAAATTCAGAAGTAAATAATTCTAATATTCATAATGAAGAAAATTCAAATACAATAAATAATAATAATATTGGAGATTCAAAAATTGTGAGTAATAATAATATTGGAGATTCAAATATTATAAGTAATTATAATATTTTAGAGTCAAAAATTGTGAGTAATAATAATATTGGAGATTCAAATATAATAAGTGATAATAATATTGGAGAGTCAAAAATTGTTAGTAATAATAATATTGGAGATTCAAATATAATAAGTAATAATAATATGAATGATAATGATAATGTCAATTCAAATAACAATGAAAAGTCTATTAAAGATAATTTAATAGATATTTATTCTGATACTTCTAGAATAACAGAAAGAATTAATCAACAAAAAACAGAAAAAGAAAAAGAAGAAGAAAAAAGGAAGAAAGATTTAGATGAAGTAGATGATATTTTAAAAGAAGTTTTAGATGAAGATGAAGAAAACAAAAAAAATAAAGAAGAAAAAAAAGAAAAAGAAGAAGAAAAAGAAGAAAAAAATCAATATTCAAAGGAAGAAAATATTTCATTTTATATAAAAACATTAAAAAAATTTTATGGTACAGCTTTTTATGGAGATATCCTTTTAAATTGTTTTGAAACAATAAAAACAATATTAGATAACATTTTAAATAAACCAGAAGAAGAAAAATATAAAAATATAAAATTAAATAATCCTCATTTTGAACAAAAAGTTGGTAAATATGAAATTGCTGTAAAATTATTAAAAGAAATTGGTTTTGTTCAAGAAGAAGGAAGATTAACTTTAAAAAATTTTGATCGAAGTTTAATTGAAGATACTGTTAATAAAATAAATGATGAGATTAATAATTTGAAATAAATATTTTTTATTTTATTTTTTTTAATTAAATATAGTTTTTAATATTAATATTATTATTAAGAATTAATATTTTATTTAATGAGTATTTGTCAAAAAGATTTGGAGCAATTAAAAAAAAATTTGAATTATGATGGAAATGATGAAGAAGTAGATAATTTATTGAATATTCTTTTGAAGAAATTCCAAAATTCAAATAATTCATCAGTTAAGGAAGAACAAAAAAAAAAATTTTTTAAATATGATGGAAAAGAGGTAAATGATTTATTGATTCTACTTTTGTTAAAAAAACTAAAACCAAAATATAAAGGAGAAATTAATAATGAAGGAAGTTCTATATTTTCTACAAAAGCTTCAATTAATTTAAGCAATATAATAGAAAGTAACAATAAAATAAAAGAAAAAGAAAATTTCATTTTAGAAAAAAATATAGAACATTATATTTTTCCAGAAGAAAAAAAAAATGAAGTTGAAACTGAAGAAATAAATAATATTTCTTTAATATTATCAAAAACTGAAAATTTAATAAATAATGAAGGATGGGAAATAAAAGAAAATTTAGAAAGTAATTTCAAAATAACAAATAATAACGGTCTAATAATAGGTTTTTTAGGAGATTATTCAGAAGGAAAAACATATTATTTAAATAAAATATTTAATAGAAATTTACCTTTAAAACCAACAGATTCAATTAAATGTTATTTTTTAAATAATGCCATTAGAGCAATTGATACTCCAGGTACAAATAAACCACAAATTAATGATGAAAATCTTAAGAAAAATATATTAGAATGTAAATTGAAAGATTTTATTATTGAGAAATTTATTCTTGATAATTCGATTATTACAATTATTATTATTAATTCTTTTAATTTAAAAACTCAGAAAAAATTAGAAAAAATAAAAAAAATCGTTAATGATAATTATCTTCAAACTTCTGTAATAAAATCAATTTATATTATTCATAATCTAGTTAATTTACAAAATGAAAGTGAATATAATGAATATATAAATTATCATTTTAATAATAAAAATTATTATAATAAAGATAATATTATTTTTACGGAAAAATTTGATAATAATATAGCATTAAAATTTGAAGTATTACATTTCATTCCAAAATTTTATGAAAAAAAAGATGAAGTTATAGAAAGAATAAAAACTCAAATTTTTTCTCATATTCAAATTCCATTAATAAATTTTAATGAAATGATAGAAAACACATTTAATAAAATAGGAGAAAAAATATTTAATATAAAAAATTCCAAATTAGAAATATCAAATAATAAAATATTTATAAATAATTTAGATAAAAAAGAAAAAGAAGAAGATGAAGAAGAAGTAGAAGAAGAAACAAAATATAAACAATTAATTAATTTCAATAAATCAATAGCATTTAATAGTTTTAAGATAAATATTCCTTCTTATACTGTTTTTATTGACGATAATAAAGATTTAATTGTTCAAATTGAATTAGTTGGTTATAAATCAGTTAGAATTAATTATAAACCTGTAGATTTAAATTATATTTTTCATGTAATTGCTAAAAGAGCTACACCTGAAGAAAAGAAAAACATACTTTTAAATACTAGAAATAATGAAGATCTTGAATTTGAATTTAAAATTCCTGTTGAATCTTTTAATTTTAGTAGTAATAAATATTATGAGCAAACTTCAGAAAAAGGTTTAATTACTTTTAAATATAAAGCATTAGAATTAGATAATGATGATTAAAAATTGTTTTTATTTATGAAAAATGATTTATTTAAATTTTTTTTTTAATTAGTTAGAAAAAAATCAATTATAAAAATCCTATTTTTTTGATAACTTATTTTGATTTAAAAAATTTGAAATAAATGAAAATTTTCAAAAAAAAGTTAATTATATATATATATATATATTAAAATGATATATAAAAAAATCAAAAATAAGATAACTACAAAAATATTTTAAAATATAACAAAGATTATTAAAATACAAAAACAAGATTAATCTAAAATCAATGGGTATTGGGGATTGGGGATTGGGGATTGGGGA
>JAJJLU010000480.1:0-38204 GCA_023807065.1 Isotricha intestinalis | reverse complement strand
TAAGGATAAAAACTGTGAAAATATTGGAGGTTCTTTTTTAAATATTTTTCAAACTTTTTCAAAAGAAATTGAAAATTTTGATATTTATAAAAATAAATCAATAACAATTTACACTAATATGATTGAATTAATTTTAAAAATCATTTCAAATTTTCAACATAAAATTGAACATGTTTCTAGTAATTTAGAATATTATTTTAATGGTGATTTTAAACTAAATTTTGAAATTATTAATAATTCATTTTATCCTTTATTTATTCATAATGCATATTTATTTAATATTGAAAATAAAAATGTTTTCTTTCAATTTCTTGAATTTTATAATAATTTATTAGAATTTATGTATGAAAAAAAATTTATTTATTTTCTTCCTCTTGATTATATTTATATTCCTTTAAATTTATTAAGATTTTTAGAAATGGAAAAAAGAAAAATATTCACTAATGAAAATAAACAATCATTAGAAAAAATTTTAATCACAATTTTAAATGTATTAAATGATAAATTTATAAAGAATCCAGATATTAAAGAAAAGTTATATTTAGATATTCAATTTTTTATTTGTTCATCAGATACAAATTCACTTTTTAATAATGATATAATTATTAAAAAAATTTTTACTAATTTATCTGAAGATATTAACAATTATGAATTAAAAGAATTAGCTTCTAATATGATAGAAAAATTTTTAGATAAAATGAGTAAATTTTATGAAAAAAATAATTCAAATTTATTTCAAAAAATAATAGATTTCTTTAAAAATGATAGAGAAATGTTCTTAATTGTTTTTGAAAATTTTAACAAAGAATTAAATAGAAGATTAACAAATTTAATAGTATCTTTAAATGAATATAATATTAATCAAGATGATGATGATAATCAAAATTTTGATATTTATTTCGGTGAAAATAGAATTGAAGTTATTAGTGAATATTTCATTTATTTTAATCATACTCTTCCTTTATATTCTTTTACTTTTCAAAATTTACCTGATTATATTTTTAATATAAATAATATTGAATATACTTTTTTTATTAATTTTATGATGAATTTTACAAATAGAATTCTAGATGATAATACAATTAATAAATTTATTCCTATTATAAAAGAAAATCCTTTCCTTGCAGATAGATTTAAAATCTGTTTTTTTAGTGTAATAAAAGTATTTTTTTATTTTAATAAATCAGAATCAGAATATTATGATTCTTTTATTAAAGATTTTTTAAATAAAAATGAAATAAACTTTCATAATTTTTTAAATTTGATAAAATTAATGGAAGAAATTGATTTAGATGATATAGGAAATTGTTCAATAAATAATTTTAAAGAAATTTACCATGGATTAATGAAAAAAATTAAAAATAAGAAAAAAAATAAATTAATGACAGAAAAAGAATGGATTAATATTAATAATAATGATAATATTTGTATTTTATGTTATGATAGAAATATAACTCATCATTTTGTTCCTTGTAATCATGGAAGTTGTTTAAATTGTATAATTCAATATTTAATTGATAAAGATTATTGTTTTATGTGTCATTCAATAATTAATTCCATAAAAGAAGATGAAAATATTATTATTAAACATAAATAAATATTTAATGTTTTTTATTAATAATGTATATTTTTATAGATTTATGAATAAAATATAAAAAATTTTGAAATTCTATTTATGTAAAAAAAGATTTATTTTGTTTATTTATATCAAATAAATTTTTCTGAAAATAGATTATTCAAAAAAAGGGATTTTGAAGAGAAGAAGAATAATAATATTAATTCATATAATTAAAATCACACTTAAAAGTATCATATTTCTAATGAAAAAATTTATAAAACAAATTTTTTGATTTCATATTTTTTTATTAAGATAATTAATCACTTTCTTAAAATTCCTCTTTATAGTTTTTTTTAAAATAACTATTTTTTATTTTTGAAGAAATTTTTGTAGAATATAATTTCTTTGATTAATTAAAGATTTTCATTCAAATTTAAAATATAAAAATAAAAAAATTCTATAAAATAAAAGAAAAACGATTTTAAAAGAAAATTTTAAATAGAATAAATGATTTAAAAAAATATTAAATCAATTAAAAGTAAAATTGAAACAAATATTTAAGAAAAATTAATTTATTATTTATTTTTTGTTTGTTCTATTTTAAATAATACATAATTAATTAGATATCAAAGATTATTTTTTTATTTCATGCCTTTCAATTCACTTTAGTAGAGGGGAGTACTATTTGTTTAAATTACGGTTAAATTTATTTTTGTATTTTTTTAATTTGAAAATTAAAAAAAATATAATTTTAAATCATTATAACATTTATATTTAGTAATAAATTTTAATCATTAAATTCTATTCCAATAATATCAATTACATTTTTATTTTAAATTAGTATCCAAATCACTTAATTAAATAAATGATTTACTCTTTTAAGTAATTCTAATTTGATTAAATGTCATTAAAATTCAAATATATTATAATCATCAAAAAAATAATTATTATGAAAAACTTTTTTTGAATTTTTTTTAACTGTTATGAGAAATCAAAAAAAAAATTTCATCATCAGTAATAGAATTGAAAAGTTTATTTATATCTTTTAAATTTAATTCACTTAATGTAACAAGATTATTTTTAAGAGTTATAATATCATTTTCAAAAAAGAATATCAATAATATTAATCTAAAAAATAATAATAATTGATTTTTAGTTTAATGGTATCATAATATAAATAAATCCATATTCTCTGGAGCACCTACATTTATATTCCCATTTCTCCACATTTTTCCTCTTCATGCGCATTGTTTTCTTACCTGAGAGCATCTATCACATCCAATGTAATTTCCAACAAATTGAAATTCATTATTTAATAAATATAGTACTGCATCCAAATGTACAAAATAACTTTGCAAAACACATAATTCTACTTTTTGATTATCCTTTATTTTACTTGAAAAATCAAATCCAAATTGTAAACCATTTGGAACACCTTTTTCATTAAAACATTTCAAATATTCATATTTATTCTTATTATTTTTATTCAAAAATAAAATATCATGAATTAATATATTAAATAATGATTATTTTCAAAAAAACTATATTTATTTATTAATTTTTTATATTATAGTCAATTATTATTATAAAATAATTATTAAATAAATATATATTTATAATATTGAGGATTGGGGATTTATTTCATAATGTCTTGATTATTAAAAATTATTCAAAATATAAATACAAAATGTTATTTCCAATTTAAGAGGAGATTGAGAAGAATATCTTATTTATTTAATAAAAATTTAAAACACAATGTTTTTTAACTTTAACTATAGATTATCCAATAAATAGTTAAATATCAAAAATTTAATTAATATAAAATTCAAATTTTAAATCCGAATTTATTGCTTTTATATAAAAATATTAAATAAAATATTATAAACAAACTATTTTAAATATATATATATAAATAGATTTTTTTATTTTTTTAAATTAATATGAAGAACATCTATAAAGAATTAATATGTGAAAAAGAAAGAAAGGAAGAATCAAAATTAATCAAAGAAATGAATGAAATTCCAATTATTTTTATAATTTTTGATAAAGATTTTTATGATTCAGGAACAATATTTAAATTTGCTTCTGAGACATATTACAATATATACTCAATATTGAATTTCCCAAAACATATAAAATTTAAATTTTATTTAAAAAACACAGAAGGAACTCCTATATTAATTGAGGGAAATGAAAAAGTATTTGAAATATATGAAATGTTTAAAGATCCAGAAGATGAACTGTTATATATTTTTATTGTAGTAGAAAATAATTTTGAATTTAATATAAAAAAAACAACAAGTGAATTAGAAAGAAAAGATTGGAGTAAAAATATAGAATTAAATTATCCTAATAAAATTCCAATTATTCTAGAAAAAAATCCAGATTGTATTTTTTCAAAAGAAATAACTTCTAAATATTTAGTTAATAATGAGTTGAATTTTAAAAATTTTGAATGTATGATTAAAAAGAAAATAAATGATGTAAATAGTTTTTATGATATTAAATTTTATATCAGAGGGCTTATTTTATTAGATAATGATTCATTGATATCTCATATTTATGAAGCATTTAAAGATGAAAAAGATGGATTTTTATATATTAGTTATGAAATTGAAATAAATAAAATTCCAATTATCATTCAAACAAAACCAGAAAATGATATATTTAAAATACATAAAATTTTAAATAATAAATATATAAATTTTTCAGATTTTATAAAAATTGTAAAAGAAAGAAATAATTTAGATGAAGATTTAAAATTGAACTTTTCAATTAAATCAAATCAAATTGACAATGATGCATTATTATTTGATTTATACAAACAGTATAAAGATTCAGATGAAATACTTAAAATTGATTGTTTAAATATTGATTAAAATAAACATAAATTATATTTTTTATATAATTATCAAATTTTATTTTATCATTTTTTAATTTATTATATTTTATTATTATATATAAAAAATTCAAATAATTTATTTATTAAAGTAGGAATTAATTTTATATTCAAGAAGAACTTTAGTGTATCAAGTAAATAAATTAATAAAAAGATTTAATAAATTTATTAAGGAATATGGAGATGTTGAAGAAATAAAATATATTTTAAGTATGTTAAAAAATTAGATTTTGAAGATAAAAAAAATAAGACATAATAAAAATCACAAAATTACTTTTTCAATCTCATAAATTTATAAATTAATATCAACCAGAATATATAATTAATTTAAGAAATATTCATAGATTTAACCAAATATATTTATTCTTTGTTGATTTTTTTAAAAAGATTGTTGTAATTAAAGAAGATTTTAAAAAAACTCTAAGTGTAATTTTTTCTCTATATAAAATCATTTTCAAATTTTTTTTCTTGATAAACACCTTTAATAACTAATTCATTTTGCTCATTACTACAACAAAAAAATATGTTGAAAATTTGATTTTTATATTTAAACCTTATAGAATTAATTTTATAAATAAAAAAGAAATTGAAAATTATTGTAAAAAAAATAAAGATGAAAATCATCAAAATATATTTAATTATTTTAGAGATAAAGAAATAAAAAATCAAAAGAATTTAAATTTTAAATCTCAAAATGAATCATTTAAAAAAATAATATCTTATTTAATTATAAGAAAAGGAGAAAAAAAGAAAAAACAATTTTTAAAAAAAATATGTGATTCTTTTTGTCAGAAAATGATGACTTATAATTCATCAAATGAAGAATATATATGGTGGATAATTACTTTTGTTTTAAATTTAATTGAAATTTGTTTAGATAAAAAAATTATTTTTGAAAATATTTCATTTAGGAATTTTATTAATGAACAATTTAAGGATAAAAACTGTGAAAATATTGGAGGTTCTTTTTTAAATATTTTTCAAACTTTTTCAAAAGAAATTGAAAATTCTTAAAATTCCTCCTATACTTAATTTATAGTTTTTTTTTTTAAATAACTATTTTTTATTTTTGAAGAAATTTTGTAGAATATAATTTTTTTGATTAATTAAAGATTTTTATTCAAATTTAAAATATAAAAATATAAAAATTCTATAAAATAAAAGAAAAATGATTAAAAAGAAGATTTTAAATAGAATAAATGATTTAAAAATATATTTAATCAATTAAAATAAAATTTATTTTTAAGATAAATAATCTCATTTCTTATTTCTCATTTAATCAAAAAAAATATAAATGACCTATGAAAGATCTTCATTAAAGATTAAATTAAATTTTACTTTTTCAAATATTTAAAATTAAAAAAAAACAAAAAATTAACTCATAAACTTAATTCACTAGTAATAATAACCTCTTTTATTTTATTTTCTCTATTTTTTCTTTTTAAATAATATAATTCATAATAATAAGTAATACAAGAAAAAGGAATAATAAAACAATAAGTAACAATAAAATTAACTTTATTTATTTTTATAAACTCTGATAAATCATTTCCTTGTAAAAAAGGAATAATTAAAATAAAAATATTTATTAATATTAGAATCAAACTAGAATTACTTAAAGATTTAACATATTTAAAATGTAAAAAAAAACATTCAGGTTCATTTATTTTTTCAAAATAAAAATATCCTAAAACGAAAAAATTTTCTGAAAGTAAAACACAAATAATAAGATAAATATTAACTACAAAAAATTGACTAAAAACAAAAGTAAATAAATGGAAAAAAATTACTATACTTAATATAAAATAAATATAAAGAATAATTTTTTCTGTTTTTTTTTTGAAAATATTTTCATTATCTAAATGAATTGAATTTATAAAAGTAGTTTCTTCATTTTCTAAATTTAAATTATTTTTATCATAAATAAAAATAATGTTTTCAAGTAAATCTTCTTTATTTAACGAAAAAATTTTTTGAATTGATAAATTTCCTAGTTTAAATTTATTATTTTTAATTGATATTTTTAATTTTTTTTTATTCTCTATTATTGATTTATATTTCTTTGTTTTTTCATTGTTTAGTTTTATTGTCAAATTTTTAATATTCGCTTGGAAATCGAAAGGATTCATTTTTTTTAAATATAAAATCTTTGTATATTGAAAATAAAAAAATTTTATTCTTTTTATTTCATAAATTTAATTTTTATTGTATTTTTGGAATATCCTTTTTTTTCTCTAATTATGTAATTAAAGTATGTTATTTGAAAAAAAACAAATTAAAATTTTATTAATATTTTTTTAGAAAAATAAAAAATCTTAATTAATTATTTTTAATCGAATTTTACTCTTTTCTTATAAATGTTCATTATTTAATAATTAAATTGAAGTTTTGATTTTCTCCCTTTTAATATTTTGTATTTAATTGAATTTTAAAAAATTAAAATTTTAATAGAATGAAGATTAATTTATTAATACCAATTTAATAGATATTCATTAAAATTTATGTTTTTAATACATTAAAAATATTTAATTAAAAGTAAACCTTAAAAAATTTAATTAATTTTTGATTAGAAATAAAAAAAGATTTCTGAAAATGGATAAACCAAAAAATTTGAAATTTATTTCAATAAAAGAAATGTCAAAAACAAATAATTCATTTGCAAAATTGTCTCAATTTAACAAAATTAAACCAATGAATACATCAAGAAATAATTTTCAAAATTTAGAAAAATTTAAAAATGCTTTTAATGAAAATAGTTATTCTTCAAATTTTAAAACAATATCTCCTTCAAAAACTTTTTTTACTCAAACAATAGATACAAATTATACAAATAAAACAAATTATCATAAACCAACAAAATCTTTTATTTCTCCTTTTAAAAATAATTCTTTAAATGAAAAAATATTATTAGTGAATGAAAATAAGAAAAAATTGTTAAAAAAAAAAGAAGAAGAATTTATAGAAAAATATAATGAAAAAGAGAAAAGATTTCAAAAAATACGTGAAAAAATATTAGAAAAAAAAATATTTATATCAAATAAAGTAAATAAATTAAATGATATGAGAAGATTAAGATTAAAAATTCATAATATAATATCAAATCAAGAAACAAATATATGTGAAGAATTTGAATCAAAGAGTTTAGGTTTTAATATAAAAATGATAGATTATTTATCTGGTAAACATAATTTATCTCAATCAATAAAATATCAATCAACATTTAGATTTGATAAAATAGAAAATGGAGAAGCTCATGATAGATATAAAATGTTAATTGACATCGATAATATGAAAATTAATGAAGGAATAAGTGATAAAATATTAGAAAATGAATTAGATTTAGATGAAAAAAAATTAATTATTGAAGATCCTGATTATTTCTTTCATAATAATGTTTCTGATAAATTTAAATCTATTTCTTTAGTTGAAAGAATTCAACAAGAAGAAGAAATTAATCATGGAAATAAAAATCTTCCTTTATTAAATCATACTTTTAATAACAAAAAACATAAAAAGAAACATTTATTATCTAATAAGAATAATATTTATCAAAGATTAAATGATATTAAATATGATATTAATAAAACTATTTATAATAAAAAAACTAAAGAATTAAATTTTCGTGAAGATGAAAAGTCTCAAAAAAATAAAATTGTTTCTTCAATGATTAAAAATTTAAATGAAATGTTTATAAAAAATTTAAAAAAAGAATTGAATGATAATAAAGATAAAAGAGAAAAAATGTATATTACTTTAAATCCAAATAATATTCAATTTATAAAAAGAAAAAAATCTATTTATGATTTTAATAAAGAAAAGACAAAATTTAATTTTAATGCTTTTAATAAAGAAGAATTAGAATTATTAAAATCTTTAAAGAAAAAGATTAAAGATTCCTATGAATAAAAATTGTATAATCTATTATTTATAAATAATTGAGTATTATTTTTAAGAAAATTTATTAAGTGTTTAAAATAAAATATTTAATTTTATTTATTTTTAAGTCTTAATTAAAATTTTTTTTATTTTTATAAGACATTTTTTGATGAGGAAAAAAAAATATATTAATTTAATTTTTTATATTTAAATCAATGATTCTTAAAAAAACGTTAATCTTTTTCATTCATTATATTGTTATATTAGACTAGTTTTTTTAAATTTTTTTAATATTTCACAATTTATATTTTTTAAAGTCATAATTTCACATCAAATCTAAAACTTTTTTTAATTATATATGATATTTTCTATATTTTTTTATAATTTATTAATTTTAAATTCATTTCAAATAATTTTAAAATGTAATTATCATTTAATTATTTTTTTTTGACCATTGAAAGAAAAAATTAAAGTTAATTAAATTGATTTTAAGAAAATTTAATTCTTCAATATAATATAAAAATAAAATATATCTGATAATTTAACTATTTAATTTTAACTTATATTTTTGATTACTAAATATTTTTTTCAAATTTTATAATCAAAAACATTGATTTAGATTTATTTATTTGAAAAAAATAATTATATTAACTTTTTCTAATTTTAATTTAATATGTTGATTAATTTAAGAAAAATTATTTGATTATTATAATTATAAACATGATAATTACCACATAATAACTAAAATTTATTTTATTAATTTCTTACTATTTAATAGTTTAAAGTAGGTAAAATATGTATATTGTTTTTACTTCTTTCTTCATCATTATATAAAACAATATCTTTTGAATTAATATTATTTTCCTTTATCTCTCTTATTTTATTTCCATTCTCTCTTTTATCATATTTTATAAAATGTTTCCTATTTTTACTTTTACTTTCATCACTATCATTAAATGATATAAGATCATTTTTACTACTTTTACTATATGAACTTCCATTACTCAATTCAATTAAAGGATCCATATAATAAATTTTACTACTTATATCACTTTTTTTTTCTGTTAAGTTTTCACTTATTTCATTTTCTTCTTCTTTTAAAGTTTCTTCTGATTTTTCACTTTTATTCATTTCTTTTGATTGTTCTAATAAAAGATTTCTTAAATAATAATAATCTTCAATTTGTTTTTTTTCTAGATTCTTTAATTTATTTTGCATTTCTTTTTTCATATTATTAAATGAATTTTCAATAAAATTAAGCATTTTATTATTATTATCTTTATTATTAAAAGCATTAATTTTATTTGAGTTTTGTCTAGAAACATTCCTTGAAGTAATATTACTATCAGAATCATCATTATAGAATTTATTTCTTGCATTTCTTAATTGATTTTTAATTTGTCTTCTTCTATTTTCCTTTACATCATCAAATGAAGTTCCATGAATTGGAATTGGACTTATTATATAATTATCATTTATTCCATTTAAAAAAACTTCATCATTAAAATTAACATTTCTATAATTTGGTATTATTGTTGGTTCTTTTCTTTTATTTTCTTTTATTGCTTTTTCTAATTGTTTTTTATATTCTCTATTATCGATTTCATTTTGATATTCTAATTCTTTAATTTTATCTTCTAACATTTGCATTCTTAAAAGTTCTTGTGAGGAAATTATATTTCCTATTCTTTGAAAAATATTATTATTAAAATTGTTTTTAAATGGAATTGTATAAGATTTTGATAATTCTATTGTCTTATAAGTATTTGGTTTGTTATATATTGTTCTTATTATTGGAAGATTTTTTTGAGGAGTTTTATTTTCAGTATTACTTAAAGGACGAATTATATTATTATAATTTGGAGCTGGTAATTCTATATTTTTATATTTTTTTTCTGGAGGTAAATATGGATTTAATCTATCATTTGGATTATATGTTCCAAAAGTATATTTTTTAGGACATTCAGTATAAAATTTTATTAGGATATTATCCATTTTTATTTTTATATAATTTAATAATTTATCTCATAATTTCTTTTAATTTCTTTTTTAATGAAAAAATCATATTTTCCAATTAAATTTGGAAATCTTAAAACATTAAAATATCATAATGATACAATAACATCAATGTCGATTTTTCCTTTAGGAAATATTATTTCAGTTTCTCTTGATAAATCAATTGTTATTTGGGATAAACATTTTTCAATAATTCAATCAATTACTAATGCACATAAAGGTGCAATTACAGATGTTTGTATAAAAGATGAAAATAACTTTATGACTTGTTCAACTTATATTCAAACATGGATTAAAAAAAAAAATAAATTTAAACCAAATAAAATAATATATAGTATTGATGAAGATATATTTAAAAAAATATTGTATTTTAAAAAGAAAAATATTATTTCAATTTCTTATGAAAATATTATAATATGGGAAGAAACGAAAAATATGGAATATCAATATATAACAATTATAAAAAATTTAGAATCAATAGAATCTATTTTATTATTAGAAGATAAAAATTTATTTATTTCTTCTGGTTGGAGTGGAACAGGATTTTTTAATATTAATAATTTTGAATTAATCATTTTTTTTCCAAATTTTAAATGTTATTGTAAAGAAGGAATGAAAAAACTTGATAATGATAAAATTATTTTTGGTGAAGGAAATATAATTAAAATAGTTTCTATTAATAATAAAAAAATTATTAAAATTATTAAAAATGTTGATTGTAAAATTATTTGTGTTATTCAAGAAAAAAATATTTTTTTAATAGGAGGATATGAAATTGGAAAGTATTTTAAAAGTATTAAAATTTATTCATGTAATAATTATCAATTGATTAAAAATATTAATTGTGTTCATGAAGGTGAAATTTGTGGTTTTATTGATTTAAATAATAATTGTGTTGGGTCTTATTCAGAAGATGAAACAATAAAAATTTGGTCGTTATAAATCTTTTATTATTTTTTTTTGGCTATTTATATTTATAAGGATTCTTTATGAAAAATAAATGAATCATTTTTATATGATAAATGATATAATAATAATTTTTTTTACTTTAATATTTTATTCATCTTAAATTAAAAATAATAGAATAAGTTCAGTTATTTTTTATAAAATATTATTAATAGACTTATATTAATGATTTAAATGTCATTGAAATTAATCTGTCATTTTTTTCTATTTCAATCATACATAGTATCAATATAAAAAATATTACTTAACATATATAAAATCAAATGAAATAAAGCTATTAATAAAAAGTGAAAGAAATTGATATTCAAAAGAAAAAAGAATATTAGATTAATTTAGGAACAAACAAAATATATAAAACATAAAAACGATTTAAAATTAAATAATAAACTAACAATATAAGAAAATAATAGTTTTATAAATATTATTATAAATTTAATTTAATATAAATCTACTAGTTTATAAAAGATAATACATGAAATAAACGAATAAATAATCTCGATATAAATTAAATTCAAAATCATCAAAATATATTTTTGATATATTTCATTAATTATTTTTTTAATGAATTTTTCATAAACAATAAATATATAATAGATATTTTCATTATATAATTTTTAATTTAATTTTATGGAAGACTATTCAATAGAAAAAATAGTTCCAAATACAGCAAATAATGATATGTCAAATATAATTAATGATGAGAAAAAATCTGAAGATTCAAATATAAATAATATAAAAGAAAATGAAGAAAAAAACAAAAATGAAGAAGAAGAAAAAAATGAAAGTAAAGAAATAAAAAATAATATTGAAAATGAAGAATCAAATAATTATACAAGTGAAATATCAGAAACAATTTCTCAGAAAAAGAATGAAAGTAAAGGAAATAAATCAAAAGAATTTAATATATATTCAAAAATAGATGATATTCAAAAAGAATTACAAGAAATAACAAAAAAAATAGAACAAGAAAAAATAAATTTAAGAATTTGTAAAGAAAGATATGATAAAAAATTAAAATTATATAGAGAATTACAAGGTAAACCAACTCAATTATCAAGAGAAGAAAAAGAAAAAGAAAGAAAAATTAAAAAAGAAAGAGAATTTTTTTCTCCTATTAAACATAAGCCAGGAAAAAATATTGAATTATCTGAAAATGAAAATAAAGTTAAAAAACAATTAAATAAAAATACAATTATATTTGAAGAATTAACTAATGATATTAATTCTCTTGAATTAATTCATCAAGATTTAAAAGATGAAATTTTTAATATGAAAAAACAAAAATTATTAGTAATTAATCAAAGAGATATTATGAAAGAAGAAAATAAAAATCTTGAAAAAGAAATAAATCAAATTAAGAAAAAAAATGAAGATTCAAGAAATAAAATTAAAAATAAAGAATTAAAAGAAACAATAAATAAAGGAATTGAACAAGAAAAAAATTTTATTAAAACAAGAGATGAATTAGAAAATGAATATCATAGAATAATTGAAGAATATGTAAAAAGAGAAGCAGAAAGAAAAAAAGAACAAATAAAAAAACAACAAATATTATTATTTGGTTCTGATACAAAAAATTTAATTAAAGGTGCAAATTCAAAAGAAATAGAAAAACAAATAAAATTATTATCTGCTGAAGAAATTTCAGATAGAATCCCTATATTAGATGAACTTATAAATAAATGGAAATATATTAATAAATTTAAAAAACATATGGTTGATAAATATATTAAAAATTCAGAAAAAGTTAAAGAAACTTTTGATAAAATTATTAAATTTTCTGATGTTGATAATTATTCAGAACTTCCTATTATTTTTAGAAAAAATGAAGAACAATTTAGTAATATTGACAAATTCATTTCTCAACTTGAAAAAGAAATTAAAGAAAAAGAAATTAATAAAAAAGATTTAGAAATTAAAATAAGTAATTTAACAAATAAAAGAATTGAAAATTATGAATCAAAAGAAAATTATATTCAAGAAAAGAAAAAAAAAATTGAAGAATTAAATCAATTAATAAATAATATAGAAAAAGAAATAGAAGAAAAAAGAAATTTTTTTATCCAAATTCAACCAATTTCAGATGAATATCTTTTAAAATTAGAATCAACATATTTATCAGAATTTATAAATGATAAAGTTCAAATAGATAAAAATAAGAAATATAATGAATCAAATATAAGTAGCTTTATATCTAATATAGAAGATTATTATAAATTAATATTAATGTTCGATGAAGAAACATATAATAAAAAAGATAATGAAGAAAGAGAAATTGATAAATTAAGAAATGAAATGAAATTTAAATTAGAAAATTTTGAAAAAGGAAAATTACTTACTAAAAATTTATATACTAATATGAAAGTTGATGCTTCTAATGGTGTTGATTTTGATAGTATTATTAAAAGAAGTTCTGAATTAATTATGAGTCAATTAACTCCTATGAATTTAAAAAATAAAAATGAAAAAACAATGAATAAAAGTTCAAGTATGAAAATTTATAATTTAAGAAAATTAGAACCTCAAAATTAATTTTTTTTTTAAAAATAAAAACTCTTAATATTAAAAATTTTAATGTATAAATAATTTAATGAGATTAATATGTAAAGAATTTTCTTTTGAAGAGGAATTAAATTAATCTCCAAAATAATAATAATCCTTATTTACAAAGGAATTATTTAATAAAGAATCTTAATGCAAAAAAATGAAGAAATTAATTATTACATTTTATATAGTTAAAGCAATAGAATTAATAAAAGATTATATTAAAAGTGATTGTGAATAATATTGTTAAAAACATTAATAATATACTAATTCATATAAATTTTGAATCTTTAATAAATTAATTTAATTAGCAATGAAGAAATATCTGAATAAAATAGGGAAGATAATTTTGGAAAATTAATAAAAGGAAAAAAACTTTTTTCTTATTTAAAAAATAATGTACTTTTCAAAAATTAAAATTAAATTAATATTTCAATTTTAAATATTAAAATAATTTAAGTTTTATTAATTTTTAGAAGTATCGTTTTCTAATTATATATTTTATTTTAATACAAAAGTATTATTATTAAGGTGATAGACATCTAAAATTTCTAATATCATTTAAACATTTCCCAACAAATTCTAAAGTATGATTTTTCCTAAGATGATAAATTAATCCAATAAATAATTCATTTAAAAATTCAAAAAGCAAAAAATCAAAAAATAAACTTAATATTATACATGTTAAATATGCTTTTTTTTGTATTTTCCACACAGCAACAAAACTTAAGGAACAATAAAAAGAAAAAATCCAAATACTAATTGAAATAATAAATCCAACAATATAAAATATTATATTACATTTTTTCATTTTTTCATATTCTCTCAAAATTACTAATTGTTCTCTTTTTAAAACTAAATCATATAATTGTCTTCTTTGTTTGAAAGAAAATTGGAAAATTAAAATAAGAAAATAAATAAAAACATTTGAAATAAAATATGAAAGAAATGAAACCAAACAACATTTAAAAAAAGTTTTGTCAGTAATAGATGCATCATTTGTTAAGAAAATAGAAATAAATAAAGATATTAAATTTATTTCTGTTAAAAGAATTGTTAATTTTTTCCATCTTGGGTTAAAGATTGAAATATTTATTAAAGGATTTACGAATTTATGCCTTTGTTTAATATTAACAATAATAAATTTTTTTAATGTTAAAGAAATATCTCTGAAAGGAATTATTTTATCATTTAAATTATCATTGTCATTATCATTGTCTTTTAAATTAATATTTTTTTCTATTTTTTCAGATAAAAAATTTGAAGAATATTTGTTAATTTTATTAACATCATTTTTATCTGAATTATTATCATCAAAAAATTTATTACTCATTCTATCATAAATTTTTCTTTTAGAACTTTGACCATCATTTAAATATTTATTTCTTTTTCCTTTATATTCATTTTCATTATCAATTATTAAATCATCATATCCATTTTCTCTTAAAAATTTCTTTCTATTGGTTTCTTTATTTTCTTTTAATTGATTAAAATCTACTTCAGCGTTTCTCTTTCCATTATCAATTCTAACATTAATTCCTGGTTGAAAATCATTTGGAATTATTTCATTTATTTTTTCTTCTTTTCTTTTATTATAAGGAACAAATCCTTTCACTATTTCTTTTTTTAAAAAATTTAGTAGAAGATCTTTTGATAAAATATGATGATCATAAATGCTGAAAATAATTATTAAAACTGTATATGAAAAGAAAAAAAATATCAGGAAATAAAAAGCATAATTAGTATAATAATTAGGTAAATATTTAAAAAGTTGAATTTTTTTTAAATAAAAAAATCTACTTGAAACACCGAAAGTAACATTATTTTCTATAAAAAATGTAGTAAATTCACTTAAATGATTTGATTTAAATTCAATGAAATTATTAGTTAAATTACTATATTCAATCCCATTTGTACTAAATTTATTATTATGATAATATTCACATGAAAAATTATATAATCTATTATATAATTTAATTCTCTTTTCAACTGTATCATCTGTGACGAATCCATTTTTTTTAATATATATTGGATCTCTGAAAATAGGATCTGAAGGTGATTTATAATTATTAGGATCAAATAATGATTTTTGTGAATTTAATTGATCTAAAAATTTATATGAATTAAAAGGCAAATATATAATTACATTATTTTCATTCATACAATTTAAATTTATGTTTTTAAAAGTTTCAGAATCTAGGAAAAATATTTCTATTAATGGTGAAGTATTATTTGAATAAATTGTTGAATTAAATAAATAAGGAAAATTATAATATTCAATAAAAACCATATAAACTTCATAATTTATATTTTTCCATTCATTTATTGCGTAATAATTTAAACAATTCATAAATTTAATATGTGATTTATATTCATTTTTTCTTTTTTTGAAAAATTTATCTTCATTAAAATCATTGTTTATTTTTTGAATTGTTAAATAAAAATTAACAGAATCATATTCATAATTTGTTATTTCTTTTGTTGAAATTAAATTGTTAATAAATTCTTTTAAAGAATTTCTTAGATATTCAAAAATTTCAAAATAATCAAAAACAACATCATCATCTAAAGAAATATTTCTAAATTCATATCCAAGGAGATTTTTCCTTAAAATTTTATCTTGATTTATCATTAAAATTTGATGTGAAAAAGAAAATTCAAATAAATCAACATACTTATCTAAATTTTGAATAATTAAATTTTTGGATTTTTCAAATGATAAACTAATAAATCCATTTAAACTTTCTTTGAAAAACATTTCTTTTTGTAAAAATTGCCATCCTCCAAAAAATAAATTATGAACAGATGATAAATGTTTTTCGTTAACTTCTTCATTTATATCACCTAAAATTTTTTTAAATAAATCTTCATATAAATCCAATAATTGAAAATAAGCTTTTCTTCCCACTTGACAATTTTTTCCTAAAAATTGGAAATCACAATAACAAACTAAATGTATATCAATTAATTCACATATTCCATTATTACAATAATCATAAACACAATGAGGATCATTTTTAATTAATAAATTATCTTCTGTTAAACTTTCAAAAATTGTTCTTTCATTAGGTTGAATACTTTTATACATATTTAAACCTAAACTTTTTAATAATTCACTTCTACGATATAAAACATCAGTGTCATATAATGGAGGAATTGAATAATTTATTAATTCTTTTGATATATCATAATTTTCATTTGTTAAATTACTATATATTTTTATATCTGTTTGTTCTGTTGTCATTGCACCATAATTATCTTTTATTTCTAAATAAAGTGTTATTTCAGTAACTTCTCTTTGGAAAAAATCACTTGAAAAACTACTTATAATTTCTTTTTCTGTGCTAAAAGATTGTAAAGTGTGATTTTCATTAGAATCTTTTTCTTTATAATAAAAGCTATATAATAATGGAACATCGGAATCATCTTTCCAATTTAAAGCTGAAATTATAAATGTTGTAGTTCCATATAATCCAATTGTTGGAATAACTGTAAAAATTCCTCCATATGGATTTTTATTAATATTTATTATAAATTTTACAGTTATTATCACATTAAATATCTCACTTGAGATAATATCCAAATAAAAAACATAATTTTTACTTAATTCAAAAAAATCATTTTTAATTTCAGGATCTAATTTATTAATTGGATGATCATCAATAAAAGGAGAATCATATAGAAATTCGAAATCTTCAGTTTCATTATTTAATTTCATTGTTTCTTCTTTATCAAATCTCCAATCAAAACTATATTCATTAGAACTAACATAAATAAGATTAGCTTCAATTTTATTAAAATTATTTAAATCAACAGGTAATGTTGTTATTAATTCAGCTGAAGCTTCAAAATCAATACATAAATTTGGTTCTATTTTTGATATTGATAAACCATATTCTGCACAATCACTTATACATTCTTTAATTGATCTTACATAATAATAACCATCAACACAAGATATACATTCATTTTTTTCTCCATTATTACATGTTAAACATGTTTTATAACAAGCTCTACATTGATTTATATATAAGTTATTATAATAATGATTAGGACAATTATTTGTACAAATTAATTCATCATTTTCATTTAAATGTAAAAATGGATAATCTTCTGTACATGAAATACAATTAGAGGCATCTCCTAAAAATTCACATTTTAAATCTGTTAAAGTTCCAGAATCTGAATTTACACATTTTTCTTCATTTTCAATATAAATACTTCCTTCATAACAAATTGGAATTTCTTTATAATCATTTTTTATTATATTATATCCTATATATACATCTTCCTTTCTTTTTACAATATTTGTATATGGATATATTTTATCATATTCTCCTGGTTCATTATCTTCACCCATTGAATTTAATATATAATAATTACCTTCTATTACTTCTTGATAATAATTTAAATCTAATTCTGCTTTGATATAACTTATTAAACCTGTATATTTACCAGATGATTTTTTTTCATCTTGATTATATTTTCCTAAAGATAATAATGAAATATATTTTGATTTTACATATTTAAAATTATATTGTTGCCATAATTTAATTTCTCTTAAAAATATAAATCCAAAATTATAATTATTGATACTTGAATATATTTTAAGTTTACTAATATAATTATTTCTATTTGGGAAAAAGTTTTCTCCAGTTAATAATTCAATTTCTTGTTCATTAAAATAATAAAATTTATTAATTAAATCAGTTCCACAAGATAAATGAACCCATTTTTTATTTTCAATATTTCCAGGAACACTTTCACTATACAAACTACTATCATCAATAGAATATAAAGGAAAACATTCAGTTTGTAAAATATCGTTTATATTATAAATTTGGATTTTATTATGTAAATCCCATTCAATACTAATTTTATTAAAATTACTAAGAGATTCATAGAAATAAATAAAAAACCAAAATTCAAGGGTTGATTCTTTAGTAACTGAAGAAGGGACAATAATACTAAAATCATTTAAAATAGAAAAATCAATAGATTTAATATTTTCACAATAAGTTTTAACATCAATTATTTCATTATTATTATCAAGAATAGTATTTTCTCTAAGCCAAAAAATTCCATGGGTTAAATCACAATTACATTGATTTTCATTAGGATTAAAGCAAAAAGTTTTACAATTATTAGAGCATGCAGCACAAGGTTTTTTAGAATCTTGAAGACTTAAATCAAAATATAAATTTACATCATTACATTCTTTATCTAAATCTAAATAAGGATTATAATCAATTTCACAATTATATTCTAAAACAATTTTTAATTGAGTATCTTCAATACATTTTATACTACTTCCAAAATTATATAAATCATAATTTAAAAGAATTCCACTTTCTCTATTTTCTTCTCCGGCTTTAATTTTACCAAAAACACCATGAATGAAAGTATCATAAATTCTAAGAGAAGAAAAAAGAGCTGAAATTTCATATCCAAGTGAAATTTGATCTAAAAATATCCCTTGCTTTGGTATTATAAATGAATTTTCTTTTTTTATATTTTCTTTATTTACCATAAATGTTATCATACTTGGATAAACATCAAAATTTGCTTTTGTTGCGTAATTTGCTATTGAAATATGAATCCAAATTCCAAAAAATTGAGAAAAATTTTCAACTATGAATGCTTCTTTTCTATTTATGTAAAATATTAAATTTGATGTTGATTTTTGATATACTATAAAAATATCTTCTTTTAACAGAATAATTTTTGGTTCATTATTAAAAGATTCAATAATACCTTTAATTTTAATAAAGAAAGATATTGTATAACTTTGCCTTTCACTAATATATATTTCTTCTTTATCATTTAATTTAAAAGTAATATAACTTTGAGAATTTTTTGCAGGAGTTGATAAAAAATATCCAGTCATTAAATTACATGTTTGTTCTGTTAAGAAATAACCTTCAAAACATTGATAACAATTAGTATCTAAAGGAGAATAACATCTTTTACAATAATTATGACATTTTGTAGAATAAACTTCATTGTCTTTCATTGTTGAAACATAATATCCATAATTTACAATTGATTCTTCATTCCAATCAAAATTTATTCCATAATTGAAAAAAGAAAAATCATCATTTGAATCAAAATTATAGCTAACTGAATGAGTTACAATTAAATCATCTTTATCACTTGCAATATTTTTAATTGTATTATATGTTATTTTATCTATTGTCATTGGATAATATAAAATTAATCCAGAAAATATTTCTTCAGATCTATCATATTTTTGTATACTATTTATTGAAGTTGAAAGAGAATTCCAAACTCTTAAATTTCTATAATATGCACTTCCCCAAGAAATTTTAAAATCTGAAGCTTGATTAGGAATACACTTTCCATTGATTTCAGAGGAACAAAAAGAAATATATTCTAACATTAAATTTAAATTTTCGAAATTTTCTTTCATTTCTGGCTCTCTTATATAAAAATTAACATAAATCTGAACAAATTTATTTATTAAATTTGTTTCAATTACAATTTTATTCCATTCATATTTATTTATATTATTAATTTTTTTTTGAATATTTGAGCCTATTGCTTGATAATACCAAATTTCTGAAACTGGCTCAAAAAATAATGTATGAGGTTTTGAATAAAAATAATATAAATAATTATTAGGTATATTACATTTATTAAAAACATTATCAATTTTAAACCAAAATTCAATAAAATATCCTTTTTTAATGTCATTTTGATTATCTGATGAAAATTCAATATAAAAATTAGGTTGATTATAACATCTATTAATGAAAATAGCTGAATTTTCAATTTTTGATTCATCAATACATTTATAATCAATTAATTGATATTGAGAATAACAAGAAAAACTTAATTTATAACTTTCAATTTCTTTAGCACTAGTTAAAGACCCAGTAAATAAAGTCGGAATATTTGCATTACAAATTCCTTTACTTTCAAATGAACCAGGATTTCTCATTTTATTATTATCACAAATTTCTTTACAATAAGATTTTGTTGTTGCTTCATTTATATTTATTAAATAATGGGGTTGACAAATTAATGGTTCATTTTCATCTAAACAATAAACGGCAAAAATTTCTGTTTTTTGACATGAAAGTATTGGTTTACAAGAATTAGATTCTTTATCATATTTATGTTCTGATAAAAAACTACATAAAGGAAGAAAAACAAAATTTGCACTTAATTCATTTGTTGTTGAGGTATATGTATTTAGTGTAGTTTCATAACTTCTTAAAGAATAATTTTGTCTTTTATTTATATAAAATACTGAAGATTTCACTCTCTTAGTTACATTATTATAATTTGCAAAATTACATACAAAAGATAAAGAAGGCATTTCATTGGCTTTTAATAATGATAAATCCATATATTTATAATTATAATAATAAGGAATATAATCTCTAAATAATTCTATAATTCTAAAATATATTTTCCTTGTGTTTTTACAATTTTCAATATATAAACGACTATTTTTTAAAGAAGAAGAAGCAGAAGCAGTTAAATTACTATGATAATATCTAAAAGGATAATAATTTTGAATTTCCTTCGTACTTTCACTAGTATATAAAGTTTCTTTAATAATATCATTTTCCATTAAATTATATTCATTATTTCCATTAATATAAAATTTTTCCATATAATTAGAAACAGAACAAATAACAAAAATCCAATTTCCACTTTCACTTTCATCATTTTTATTTAATTGAACTCTGGCTTTATTTAAACTTTTTGCATATTTATCATTAATATCTGTATTAGGAATATTATCAGAATAATAACCTTGAGGGAAGCATAATCCTTCTAAATCATTAGTTTTTAAAACAGAAATTTGTAAATGTTTTTCCCATCTTACATGAATTCCTGAAGTTAAAGTTCCAGAATCTTCTAAAAAAATCCAAAAGGACATTGCATAATTTCCACTATATGAAACGGGTATATTTGAAAAATAAAAATCTTTTTTATTTGAAACTGTTGGAAAAAATAAACATGTATTGGTTATTAAATCATAAAATTGTTCTTCTTCAGCACATAAAACTAATGTTGTATAAACATAATCATCTAATATATTAAAACCTAAGTATTCATTATGTATAACTCTGAAAGTATCTGCATTTTTTAAATTAGGTATTGTTTCATCATATGATTCATCTCTTACAAGAAAATGACCATAAAAATCTTCATTTGTGTCCTTTGTAAATGATGGTTCAAATATATTTAATAAATATGGGAAAAGATTTATTCTTCTTAATTGAATTCTACTTATAAATTCTGGATTAGGATAATAATTTTTCCATAATTTTATATGACGAAAAAATAAAAGTCCCCAATCTAAAAATGGAGTGTTATCATTAATTGATAAAGTTGTATATTCATCCTTTAAAAGTATATCCGGATAATTATAATCAGTTAAATTTAACTTATCTGAAAATTTATCTATTTCAGTTATTAAATTTATACTCATTTTCATATTTATAAAATCAACTGCACAAGATAGAAAATTCCATTTATTAATTATTATATTTAAATTTAAATCATCTCTTGAAGTTTCTCCACCTATTTTTTCAAAAGGAATACATTTATAAATATAATTATTATCTTCTAAATTATCATTTTTATAAACAATCATTTTATTATGTCCATTCCAAAGAAAAGTAATTCCACCAAATTTTCCTTTTTTATAATTAAAAGCAAACATCCAAAATTGTAAAGTAAACATTTTAGAAACTTTAGCAGTTCCAACATTATTAATAACAATAGGATCAGAATTAGCAAAATTAATAAAATCAAATTTTTTACAAATATGAGTGTTTTGATTTTTTATTATCATTTGAGAATTATGATTTTTATTAGAACAAAAACAACTGTCGTCTCCATTACATTGAAAACAATTTGCACTACATTCATTATTAGGAGTATTAGAAGGATTTAAAAATTTAATATCTGGAACACAAGAAAATAATAATGTACTTTCATCAAAATAATTTTCAAGATAACAATTTTTTTCAGTTGAGCCTAAAGGAAAATAAATTTTATCATAAAAATTAGGAATTGAAAAAGGACTTTCTGGTATTCCAATATTAGTTTCAATTCCATATGTTCCAATTAGGAAATTTAAATAATATTTTAAATTATAAAATAAACCATAAAAAGTTCCTGGAATTGTGAATTTATCAAATTTAACTTCTCCAATTAATAAATCATAATTTATTTCATATGATTTTTGATTAATTTCAAATTTTAAAAATTGAGGAAAAAATTCATTTGTTTCATTTCTAGTATAATGATAAGCAATAGCAATAAAAGTCCATTTACCTAAATTTACTCTAAAATCCTTATCATTTGCAATTAAATCAGAAATAAATCTTAAATTTAAACCATAAAATTTATCTTTTTGATCAGCAATAAAAATTAAATCTAAATTATTGCTATATTTAATTAAAATTCCTTTATCAGAAGAAAAATCAAAAGGTTTAACCCAAAAAGTACAAGTTATTGCATTTGTATCTAAAGGAAAAGAAAGTGTAATTGTAACATCTTTTTTTGTTGTTCCATTCATAGGAGATTTAAAATAAAAATATGTGTTTTTATAACATCTTTCATTATATAAAAAATAATTTTCATAACAATCATAACATTTTTCTGTAGTCCAACAACGAGAACATCCTTCTACACAATTTGATAGTTTTGTATGTAAATTATCTAAATTTATTATTTCATTTTGTAAATCATTTGATATTAAAAATTTTCCTAAAGAAGGATATGCATTTTCTATTATATCAAATTTAGAAGCATAATTATATTTTTGTAAATGAAACATATCATAATCATTATTATTTAAATCTATACAATTTAATCTTTTCAAATCACAAATGTTATTGTCTTGAATATATTCATTTTTTAAAGGATAATAATAATATATTGAATTTATATTTAAAAAATCATCAATTGTATAATAACTATTAAATTGATATGCTGAATAATAATTTCCTTTACTTCCATTCCAAATTTTTAAATCTTTATAAAAACCATGTGCCCAAATTATATTTTGTAAATTTAACACACAATTATTACAAAAAATAATTTCCCTTAATTGACCATATTCATCTGTTGATGTTTTTGTTAAAGATACACTTTCTGATATATCATTATTAACATAAATTTTAAAATAATAAAATTTATCATCTTTATAATCTACATTTATTGAAAATTTATTCCATTCTCTTTTATAATAATTTGGTATTTTTACTGTATTTTGGCTTGTTAAATTTTTAAAGAATATTTCATGTGTTTTTGTAATATAACCTTGTATAGAATTTGCATAGAAAAAATAATTTGTTTCATATTCATACATTGTTTTTTCAATATTATAATTTAAAAATATATCTGGATAATACCAAAATTCAATTATATAAGAATGTAAATTTAACTTTTCAATTCTTATGGGTTGACTATTATAAAAACTTGAAAATTGAAGATAATAATTAGTATTTTTATTTCTGCAAGAATAATATAAATTAAAAATGTTTGGGTTAATATCTAAATTACAAAAACCTTCATTAGATGTTTTTAAATTTATATCACAAATCATATTATTTGTACAAAAATAATCACAATAACCTGATTTATCGGAAATTCCAGGATAATGAGTATATTGTAAAGAATGTAAAACACATGTCATTTCACATGTTTTACTTTCAATATCATAATAATAATTATCATTACATTTTAAAGGATTATTTTCTTCATAATAATATCTCACACTTGAATTGCTATTATTAATTAAATGTGTATTATATGGATTTGTATCTATTTCATTGAAATTTTCATTTGGTTTATTTAAATTTAAATTTATAAAATTTAATGGAGGAATATTAGGATCAAATGAATTTGCAAGAGTAAGTTCAAATGTATCTTCTATAGTTAAACTTGGGTTTTTACCTTTAAAATAATTTTTTGCATTTGTTTTAATTAATTCATCAAATGGAATTATATATAAAATTTCAGGATAATCATTAACAGAAATATTATAAAAATTATAATACATATAATTAAAATTTTGTTGTAAATATTCTTTAAATATAATCAAATTTCTGATGTAAATATTAGTATCTTTAACATTTAAAAAATTATTAAAAGAGACTTTCATTTTTTCATTATTTGCATAAATTCTTCTATAATAAATATCATTATCATAATTAATAATATCTGTACCATCATTTTCAAAATAAATATGTTCTTTAGGAAGAGTTCTAATCTTAGAATTTGAATTACCGTTTATAACATTTTTCATATAATATAATCCATGATCATATGACATTGCACAACTTACGAAAAACCAATGTCCTGAAATGTTATTATCATCTGAATTACTTGAACTAGGAAAATTTAAAGTTATATAATCATTGAAATTATTGTCTATATCAAGTTTAAATTCTGTTATTGTTGTATATAATTTAAATTGTTTATATAAATTTTCATGAACAATACAATAAGTATCTATATTATCATCCTTAAATGAAATTGATATATCAATAAAATCTTCAATTGCAATGTGAAAAATATTATTATCATTATTATTTAAATTTGAAATAAAAGTCCAAAAACCAAAAGTTAATCTTCCTGTATTTATAGGTTGAATATTAACATTAAAATTATTAAATTTTGTTAAATCAATATATCCAATTTTACAAATTCCATCTTTAAATTCTGAATAAGGAGTTAAATAATTACATAAAGTACATTGATTATATTCTAAAGTTAAACATTTTATACATGAAGAATGACATGAAGAACAAATTCCTCCATTACATATATAATTATTTAAACATACATTATTTGAATGATCACATGGCAAAATTCCATTTAGAGTTCTTGTTGGAGTTGGGCTTTTATCTTCTAATAATATTTTATAATTACTTAATATAGTATTTCCTGTTGATTCAAAAATAAATTAAAATTTATCACCTGTTAATTCTACTTCTAAGATATTGTTGAAATTTAATGTATTTAATACATTTGGTTTTTTTTTAATGATAATTTCAATTTCTTTAAATTCATTATTCAAATTATATGAAAACAAAATTTCACCATCTGAATTTTCATCATTTGAAATTCTCATATTAAAATTTCCATTTGAAATTATTACAATTTTATAAGTTAAAGTATAATTATCATTTTGAATTAAAGGAAAAGGACATTCACATAAAAACTTTTTTCCTTGTACAGTATTTTTATATAAATTAACTTCTTCAGAATTATTATCTAATAATTGTGTTGAAGATGATTTAATAAATTGAGAATAAGAAAAAAAAGAAATTTCATCATAAGAATTATAAATTAAAGGTTCATCAATTAATAAAGATTTACATGAATTATCTGGTTCATAATAAATTCCATATTTAGGACTTTGCAAAATTAGATTTGATTCTGTGAAATAACCATTTTTATATATTGTATTATAATAATTTGAAGAATAAACAGAATACGAAGCATCTTTTTTAATATAGAAATCTGGATAAATTGTATTTGATTTGATTAAGGAAATATAAGTTAATAAATATAAAAATAAAATTTTTTTATTTATTCTTTTCATTTTTATTTTATTATTTATATGCAACACTATTATTAAATAAATAAATAAAAATTTATTTTTTATGGCAACATCCTTTTTTTTCATTTTTATCTTGATTTTTTTTATCATGTTTTAAAACAAAAGAATGTCTTTTTCTAAAATCAATATAACCGTCATTTTTCATAATAAATTTCTCAATTAATTTATAAATAAAATTATCAATTCCTTCTTTATCATTTAATGCTGAAGTTAAAGAAAATTCAGCATTAATTTCTTTAGCATATTGAATTCCTTCATTTTCCTCAACTTCTTCTTCTGAAATTAAATCTGCTTTATTACCGATTAAACCTAAAACTATAAATTAAAAATATATTTTTACTTGGACTATCAGTTTTATTTACAACTTCATTATACCAAAAATTTTTAATTTCTTCAAAGCTTTTTTTATTATCAATAGAATAAGTTAAAATTATTATATCCGATCTTTTATAAATCATATTTGCAATTGATCTATATTTTTCTTGTCCTGCAGTATCCCAAAATTGTATTCTAATCAAATAACCACTTGGAGTTTTTATATCTTTGTTTAAATATTTTGGAAGTGAAGTGGATAATTCATTTTCATTAAATTTATTATATATAAATCTATTTATTATACTTGTTTTTCCTACGAATGTATATCCTAAAAGACATATTTGACATTCAATTTGTTTGTTTTCATTAATATTATTTTCGGTCATTTTAAATATAGTTTATGTTTATTTTATAAATATTTTAATTAGTAATTATATTAATTTTTTTTTAAATTATGAATATAAAGAACATCATTTATTATGTTATTATAATATGCATTAACTGAATAATTTTTAAAAGAATTTTTAAATTTTTCATATTCATCACTTATATAAGGAGAATTATAAATAATTTTTATTTCATATGGTTTTGAATGATTTAATTTTATATTAGTTTCAATTTCTCTGTATTTATTAAAGTTTTCTTTTTCTTTTTTTCCAATTCTTAATGACATAATGTAATTATTATTATTCTCATATGAAAAATTTTTTCCATTTCCTTCCATCACACATTTATCACATATAACAACAACATATATTGAATTTATACAAATAGGATTAATATTTGAAAATTTTAATTTAATTTCATTTGTAGAATTTGAAAAATTAGTAACATTTGTATCATTAATAATGCATTTAAAAGAACTATCTTTTTTTTTTAATGAAAATCCTTTATTATTAAAATTAAAAGGTAATGAATAATTTTGATAGATAATATTATTATTATTTATATTTTTTTTTAAATAATCAATGTCTTTATGAGGAAAAAAAAAAAATTTACTTTCAATTTCATTTTCTTCAAAAACTTGCATAAATTGCCCTCTAATAGTATAATATTCACTATAAGGATATTGTTTGAAGATAATAATCAAAACAATAATAACAGGAGGAATAATAAAAATAAATTTAGTAAAAAATAAGAAAAGAAAATCTTTTTCATTCTCTGCTTTATAATTATCTAGACTTTCTAAAAAAAGTTCATCTTTTGAACCTTCTAATTCTGGAATAGTATTAAGCTTTTCAATTTCTTCTATTTCATTTAATTCTTTATCATTAATTATTATTGAAATTCCTGGAATTGAACAATGAAAAGAAAATAAAAAGAAAGAAATATATAAAAATAAATCTGCTTTATATCCTTTTTGAAAAGTTGTATATTGCATTATTAATTGCATTAAATTTGAATAATAAAATGATGTTATAAAAATTCTTAAAATTCCAAAAATATATCTTAAATATATTTGATTAAAAAGATAAAATAATAAAGAGAATAAAGTACATAAGGAAAATGGTATTGAAAAATCTGTTGTAATTCCAATTAGCATTATTAATGAATCGATGATTAATCTAAATAAATCAAATTTTTTTATTTTAAAAATTAATAGTGAAATATAAAAAATACATAAACCTGAAAAAGAAATTAAAACTAAAAAAAATTGATTTGAAGCAAAAGAACAAGAATTAATTTTATAAGAAATAAAACTTTCTAAAATAAAAAACCCAAATATAATAATTGTCATTATTAAACATTTAAAAATTTCAAATAAACTAACTTTCATTGTTTCATCTTCTTTAAAATAAATAATAACAATTATAATAATAAAAAATAAAGGAATAAAAATATATAAAGTTAAAGAAGAAAAAACTAAACAAATAGGAGAAATTCCAAAAGAAAAAACATTATCATTTCCTTTATAATTAGAAGGATTATAATTTAATACAAAACCTAATAATTGATGACCAATAATTTCTAAATGATATTCTTTATTTATTGTATCATATTTAGTATGATAATGAGAAGTCATTCCTAAAAAACAATTCACACCTCCTTTCCAATTTTGTTTATTAAAAATAATATGATTAGAATTTAATTTTATAATATTACTATTATAAAAAAAATTTAAAGGTAATAAAATTGAACCTTTAGTTTTAGATAAACTTTTTATAACATTAATTGAACCATCATTATTTTTTAAAGAAAAAATATATGGAGTTGAACTTCCCATTCCTTCTAAATTTAAATAATCATATTCAAAATTTTTTTCTTTTGAAATTCCTTTTATAAAAGTTTGAAAACCTATTAAATCAATTTCTCCAATTCCATTAAAGAAAAAATCAACTTGTGAATTTATAGTATAATTATTATTTAAAAGAGCAGAAATTGTTCCTAACATTGCAATAATATTGATTTGATCATCATATGCTCCTATTATATTATTATGAGTGTCAAAATGAGCAGAAATTAATAATCTTCTATTATTTAAATTTTGATTTTTTACTGGTATCAAACTCACTAATATATATGCAATATTGTTTATTTTTAATGTACTACTTTCAAATGTTTCATTTTTTATTGTTTTTATTGTTATATTTATATTTGAATTTATTTTTTTTTCTTTGATAATTGTTAAATTTGTTTCTAATGATGTTAAAAAATCATAATATGATTTTGAAAATATATATCTTGAATTATTTATATTTGTTGTATTTTTCCAAATTTCTATATATTCAGTATAATTAAATTTATTTTCTGGGTAAATTTTCATTAATTTTCCTTCACATAATAGTTTTATGAAGAAATATATGAGAATTGTTATTGTATAAAAGGTAATTAATTGAATTATATTTATGTATTCTTTTTCCATTGTTTTAATTATAATATTTGATATTTTTTAAAATTAAATATTTATAATTATGAAAAATCATTTATTTTAAAATTCATTCATACTTTATATTACAATATATTATTTAATATTTTAATATTTGATTGCATTTTTCACATTAAAAAAAATTGAAATTTTAAGGAGAATGCAATTATAAATGGAAATTTATACATTTTTATTGTCTTAAAAAATTATAATATATATTATATATATGAAGTTAATTTAAAATAAATAAAATATTTTTATCATTAATAAAAAAATAAAAAAATTATTCGATAATTTGTCCTTTTTTCAATAAAAATTAAATTATAAAGAAGAAAAAATCAATAAAATAAAGTAAAAATATGTCAGATATATTTGAAAAAAATTCTTTATTAAGTTTAAATGAGACAGATCCTTTTGAAGAAGAAAATGAAAAAAATTCAAAAAAAAATATGAGTATAAATTCCTATAAATCAGAAAAAAATAAATATGAAGAAGGTGAAATATTAGAAAATGAAGAAGAAAAAAGAAAAGATAATAAGAAAAAAGAAGAAAATTTAGAGGATGATCCTTTTGGCCCCATAATAAAAAGAACAAAAGAAGAAGAAGAAGAATTAAATAAATTAATAAAAAAAAGATATGAGAAATTAATAGAAATGGAAAGGATAAAAAATGAGAAATTTTTAAATAAAAAAAGAATAAATTTATCAAAAGAAGAAAAATTAACTTTAAATTCAAATGAAAAAAATTCAGCAAATACTTCAGAAGAAGTTCAAATATTAAATTCAAATAATCAAATATCAAAATTAAAAAATGAATTAAAAGGAGAACCAAAAAAAAAAGTAATATCAATTTCCAATTCAATATGTAATTCTCAAGAAAAAGATGATTTTTCAACTTTATCATCTTCAGCAATAAAAAAAATAACATTAAAAAAAAATGAAAATGAACATTATAATCGTTTATACTTTGATATTGAAAAAGAAAGAAAAAAATTAGAAGAAATGATTTTAGATATTCAAGAAAAACAAAATAATAAAAAAGATTATTTGAAAATTTTATATGATAAACATAACGAACAAATTGATTTAAAAAAATGTTATAAATTTAATGATATTTATGAAACAATTGATAAAATGGATGTTGAAACTTTACAATTAGGAACTTTTTATTATACATATTTAGTTGGTAAAATTATTCAAAATGCTGAAAATAATATTTTATATACTGATAATATTCAAAAAAAATTAGTAATAAGAAAAAAAAAGTGAAAAATAATTTTTTATCAAAATTTTATAATTTAACTTATATTTAATTATTTGAATGTATATCCTTTGATCAGAAATATAATTTTTTCATATTTATTTAAAAAAAAAAATCTTTTTTTTGTAAAAAAATTAATATAAAATCTTTTTATTATTCTTTAATAATTGTAATATAGCATTTTCTAATTTTACTTTTATTTCTTGTAAATTATTTTGTGTTATATTAGAATTTTCATTAATAGTTTGAAGCATATCAAAAATATATAATTGAGATTTTTGTAATTTTTCAATTAAAATTTCATAATCTTTCTTTAATATATTCATACAAATATTATTTGATAAATCTAGTGAATTTAAAACACAGTTTGAATTATCAAATTTTTCATTTTCTAATTCAATTATTTCTGTTTTTGATAAAATTTTTATTATATTTTCAATATTATGAAATTTATTTTTATAAAAAGAAATTATTGAAAGATTAAATGAATGAAAATATTTTAATAAATCTTTCACTTGAAAATCTTGAATATTACAATTATATAAGTAAATTTCTTCTATTCTTTTATTTATTGCTAAAGCGTGAAATAATTTTTTTCCTATAAAATTATTTAAAGGTGTTTTACTCATTGAGAGAATTTTGATTGAACAAAAACGACATTTTAATAAATCAATTAAAGCTATTAAAGAAGGTTTACTCATTTCAATTTTATTTAAATATAATTCTTCAATAGAACAACCTCCTTTTTTATATAATTTTTTCATTTGAATAAATAAATAAGATATTTTTTTTCCTAAAAGTGTATTTAAACTTAAATTGAGAATTTTTAAATTAGGAAAAGAATCAATTAATAAAGATAAATTTAAACAAAATGCATCATTAAATTTAGGATTTCTTGAAAAATCGATTTTTTCTATGTTATTTTTATTATTTATAAATCCAATTTTAAAAAATTTTAAAGTTTCTGAATCTGAAAAAATTAATCTTAAATCTAAATTCTTTATTGTGTTTGTATTTTCCACTGAAAGAACTTGTCCAAGAAAAAAAAAACCTATTTCACCGAAAATATTTTCATTAAAAGAAATTGTTTTAATATTAGGAATAAATTTTATACTTTCAATTAAAATTTGAATATGATTCATATCAACATTAAAAGATGAAATATCATATTCATAATTATCTAATGCTTGAGAATTATTAATTTTATATACTTTTGATTCTTTTGTTTTTTTAATTAATAAAATTAATCCTATAAATTCATATAATGAAAAAAAAGGATTTTTTGACATATTTTCTTTCATATAATTTATATATTGTTTTATTCCTTTTGTATCATAATTATTATATTCGGATAATGTCAATAAATTATTTAATTTCTTTATTTTTATATAATTCAAAAGGTATATTAATGGAATTAATGACGTTAATTCATGTATTTTTGAATCTAAAATAAAATCATTTAAACTTCTAAAATAAGTATCTTCTTTAAAATCATTAATATCTTGAATTTGATAATTATTTGTTACTTCTAGTTTTTGAAAATTAATTAAACAATCATAGAAAATTCTTTTCAAATTGTTTGTTTCATTTATTTTAAATATTTTATCTTTTATTTTTACAAGCTCATAAAATTTTCCATTTTTTGAAAATAATTCATTAATTGTTTTTTCTTCTGGGAAAATAAAAATATCAAAAAAAATTAATATTAAGATTTGTTCGATGTAATAAAAATTTTTCAATTTATTAGTGACTTTTTTACAAATATTATAATTACTATCGACAAGGGAATCAATATCAAATTGTTGAAATGCATTTTTTACTAATCCTTTTTCATTATCATTCATTTCTTTCAAAAATATATAATTGGAAACAATTTTTAAACATTCGTATTTTTGTGCTTCTTCATTTTTTTTTTCATTCATTTAACTTTTCTATTATAGTTAAAAAAAAAGTTAACATGATTTAAAAAATAAATTATTGTTTTTTCATAAAAAATTACCTTCCACACTAAATGTTTGTCTTTGGATTTGTTATATTTTTTTCTTTTTTGATTCTTTTATGAAATTCATTGTTCATTCTTTCTTTTATTTTTTGAGCAATAAAAAGTTATATTAAAATCATTTTGGCTCAAAAAATATTGTGTTGAATTTTTTTAAAAATTAAAAAATAATTAAATTTATTATATGGTTTTTGAAATTACATAATTTGAAATAATTAATATTTATATAATTAATTAAAACCAAATTAGACAATTATATTTTTAACTTTACAAGGATTTCCAAAAGCAAAAGAATTATCAGGAATATTTTTATTAACAATACTTCCATAACCGATAACACAATTATTTCCTATTTTAACTCCTGGTAAAAAAGTACAATTTCCACAAATTAAAACATTATTACCAATAAATATTTTTTTTCCATATTCAAGATCATCATCTCTTCCTTCAATATCTTCAATTGGATGATAGGGACAATAAAAAGAACAATTTGGTCCTATTATACAATTATTACCAAAATTTATTTCACATATATCTAAAAGAATTAAGTTTATATTTGAATCAAATTTATCTTTAAAATTTATATTGTAACCATAATCACAATTAAAAAAGGATTTTATATTTATTCCTTTATTTTTATGGTTTTTTTTATTTTTAAAAAATCCTTCAAATAATATTTTTTTATTTTCCTTATTTGAATAATTAAATTTATGACAAATAAGAAAACTTTTTTCTCTTTCATTAACTAATTCATTATCATTAGAATAATGGATTTCTTCATTAAGCATTTTTTCTTTTTCACTTTTAAAATTATTATCAAAGTTTAAATTCAATTTTTTAATTTCAAACTTTCTTAAAATTTTACAAGGATTACCAACAACAACACAATTATCAGGAATATTAATATTAACTAAACTACCAGCTCCAATAACACAATTATTTCCTATTGAAATTCCTCCAATAATAATAACATTACCTCCTATCCAAACATTATTTCCTATATTAACTGGTAAATTTATTAATTTATATTTTTCATCAAAATTCATTGTTGTTATTGTTAAGTTTGGACCTATCAAAGTTGAATTTCCTATTTTTATTTCTGATATATCTATTATTACACTATTATAATTTGAATAATAATTTTCACCTATTGTTATATTTTTCCCTTTTAATACATTTAATCTTTCCATTATACAAAATTCTTCATTTAATGCTAATTTAAAGTTTTCTTTTATAAATTTTTTCCTTTCTTCTTCATTATTATTTAAATTGTATTCATCACATAAATTCAAATTTTCATTTTGAATTAATTTAATTATTTCTAATATATTATTTTCATTATTAAAATTCTCACCTAGGAAATTTATTCTACAAGGATTACCATAAACAAAAGAATTATCAGGAATATTTTTACTTATAATACTTCCATCTAAAATAATAACATTATTTCCTATATTTATTCCAGGTAAAACTGAAATATTTGAACCAAAAAAAACATTATTTCCTATTTTTATTGGTTTTGCATATTGAAATCCATTATTTCTTAAGTTTATTTTTTCTATTGGATATATTAATGTATAAAAAGTACAATTTGGTCCTATAAAAATATTATTTCCAAATGTTATTGGGTTTTGATCTAATAATGTTAAGTTAAATAAAGAGAAAAAATTATTTTTTATTGAAATATTATAACCATATTCACAATAAAAATGTTTTGTTATTAAATATTTGCAATTTTCTTCTATTTTAATTAATGATTTTAATATTAATTCTCTTTTTTCTTTTTCTTCTGGTTTTGTTAGGTTAAATTCAAAACATTTTTTGTTTGCTAAATCATTTTCTTTTAATAGTTCAGAATCAAATTTATTAAAAATTAATCCTTTTAACATTTTTTCTTTTTCTGATAAAGTAATTTCATTTTCTTCCATAATATTCAAATAATCTTTATTTATTATAAATAATAATAAAATAATAATATTTTACAAAAAAAAACATTAATATTACTTAGAATGATTCTTTGATATATGAAAATTTTGGAATCTTTTATATTATTTATTGAAAATATTATTAAATTTTTTTTATTTTATCAATAATTTATTAAAAAATAATATATTTAAATTGTTTAAATAAATTTTAAATAGAATTCAAATGAATAAAAATAATAAAAAATATAAAAAGAATTTCTATTTGATTATAGATAATTTAATTAATAATCTTAAATAAAAAAGGATATAAAAAATATGTTAGATTTAAAATTATATTTATGTATTTTTTTTTTGTTTAGAAATATTCATTCAACAAAAATAATTAGTATTCCAATATATAAAACATCTTTGAATTTAAATCAATTTTCTGAATTTATAGATATTAATATATTTACAAATATAAAATTAGGTAATAATTCAGAGACTCTAAATTTAACATTATCATATGAAATTCAATCATTTTTAATAAAAGAAAAATTGATACCAAAAACTTCAATAAATTTAAAGTGTAAAACAACTCTTCTTTATAGACATAAATTTTATTTAACAGAAACTTATCAAGATTCATTATTTTTAAAAATATCAAATTTAAAGGAAGAAAAAAAAGAAGAAGATTTTTATATAGATAAATATATATATCAAACTTTACAAGATGATATATCAATAAAAAGGAATAAAGAAAATTTCTTTGGTTTACATTCACAAATAATATCAGGAAGTTATAATAATAATTTTTTGATACAATTAAAAAAAAAAAATTTAATAAATTCATATGATATTTCATTAGAATTTTTTGATGATAATAAAGGTCAATTAATAATAGGAGGAATGCCTCATGAATATAATCAAGAATATGATGAATCAAATTTCATACATGAAAATAATATTTATTCAAGTTGGCATTTTACTTTTACAAATATTACACATGAAAATTATTTTCAATTTATTAATTATTCTGAAGGACATTTATCTTTAAGTTATTATGGTTTTGTTTCTCCTTCTTTATATCAAAATATTATTGATACTATTTTCTTTAATAAACTTTTTGAAGAAAAAAAATGTGAAAAAAATTTTTATGAAAGTGATGATAATTTAACTATATATACTTGTGATAAAAATATTAATATTAAAAAATTTCCAAAACTTCTTTTTTGGGATAAAGAAATAAATTTCACTTTTGTGTTTGAAGGATATGAATTGTTTAAACAATTTAAAAAGGATAAATTAATATTTTTGATTCATTTTAATAAAGAAGAAAAAAAAAATTGGAAATTAGGACAAATTTTTCTTAAAAAATATAAAATTATTTGTAATTATGATAAAAAAATAATTGGATTTTATACTCAAAAAAAGGGCAAAGTTTTTTCTTTTTATTTTATAAATCATTTAATTTATTTTATTTTAGTTACGATCATTATAATACTTATATATTATTTATTAAAAAATAAAAAAAAGGTTTTAAGAAAAATTCATGCAAATGAATTAGAAGATAATTATGATTACACACCATTGAAAATTTAATATATTATCATTTATAAAAAAATTTAATTATTTTTTTTTTTAATATAACAAAACATATCATATTTATTTTTCAAAAATTAATGTTATTTTAAATGAAAATATATATTATTAATATCTTAGTTTATAATAAATTTAATATTTTAATAAATAGAATATAATGATTGATATTGTCTTATTAATTTTATAACTAAAATTATATTTATCATAATTAAAAAAATGAATACAAATAATTTTCTTTTTATAATTATAATCTAAAAAATAGATAAATTAATATTTAAGATTTAATATTTATAATTAAAACTATATTTAAATTTATACAATGAAAATTATACTATGTTATTTTTTAATTCTAATATATCATTATATTTATAAACAAAAATAAATCAAAAATCTCATTTAATTTTTATAATTTTCTAAATAATCCTTAATTGATTTAATAATATATTTTTTTTCCTCTGAAATTTTTTGAATATAAACATTATTTGTACATTCATCAAATTTAGTTAATAAAATTAATTGACAATCACTTTGATTAATTTTAGTTAATTAAACAATTAATTTTTGCATAGGTTTTTTATTATCTCCTTTCATAATTTGTAACAAATAAATCCATTTATTCCATTTTTCATTTTTATTTTTTACAAGAATTTTAATATTTAATTTCTTATTTTCTAAATTTAAAAAAAGAATATCACCAAAATTACTTTCTTTAATATCTTCATAACAATTAAATTTAATTAAAGGAGTAATCATTTTTAATTTGTTAAAATTTGTTATAAAATCCCAAATATCTTCCATTGAACTTGAAATAACTCCACTTTCATATTGTATTAAATCATTTGAAGATTCTTTTAAAATTTTATCTATTCTTTCTAAAACTAAATTTATTTTATCTTTTGAAGTTTTAGTCAATATTTTTTCTTTTAATTTTAAATCTTATTTAAATGTAAATAGAGATATTGATGAATTATCTTCTGTTACTTTAAATATCAATTTGAAATGATAAAAAACCTTCTTTTTCAAAATTAAATATCCATTTTATTTTTTTATAACCTGGAAATTATTTTATTTTATTTACTGTTCCGTTATATGGAAATTGTCCAAATAAAACTCCTATGAATTTACTTCCTAATTTAAATTAATTCCCTGTTTGAAAAATTGGATGATAATGTGAATTACCTGAAATTAATGATAATATTGAAATATTCTTTAAATTAGCCATACTCTTTCTAAAGAATATTTAAAATTATGACTGTATTGATTTGTTTCTAATTCTATGTTTTGAGAATTCATTTTTTTTTACTTTTTATTTTATTATTTATCATGTAATATATAAATTTTTTATCTTTTTTTTAATTTTTTAAATTTTTTTTGATGTGTTTTATTTTTTTGGATTTATATTTTAAGTAGAGTTAGATCTAAAAAAAAATCTGGGTTTTTTGGGTTTTTTTTGGGTTTTTTGGGTTTTTTCTGGGTTTTTTGGGTTTTTTTGGGTTTTTTGGGTTTTTTCTGGGTTTTTTGGGTTTTTTGGGTTTTTTTGGGTTTTTTGGGTTTTTTTGGGTTTTTTCGGATTACTTAATTATTTTTTGGTTGTTTCTTTGAAAAAAATTTAATTAATAATTTATGAAAAATAAATAATATTAATATTACATTGGCTAATTTTTTTATCTTAATATATTTTTAAAAATAATTCATATAAATTAATTCATAAATAATTATTAAAACCTTTTCATCTATTTTTTGGGGATTGGGGATTGGGGATTGGGGATTGGGGATTGGGGAT